>JACXIV010000015.1:5870243-5951795 GCA_014737475.1 Bombus confusus
GAATAATAAAAATCGCACGTGCGAAACACGGAATAAAGATACGATACAACTTGGAAAGCAATTAGAATCGGCGTTTCAATCAATCAATTAATCAGCGGGGCAATCTTGAAAAAGGCGAAAAAACAGCGCGCGGAGAAAAAGGAAACGGATCAAATCAATCTAATGTTCGATTCGTTACACAGTTGAAAAAGCGAATTAAAACCAGGAGCGCTTGTAAAGGGAGGTTGCTCTTAACGAGCGAGTCAAAGGGTTCGGTCGAAGGCGCGCGTTTCTCTCCGGTTTGAAAGCAATTCGCTGAAACGATTTTCAATGGTAGGGCGAACTTTCGTTCGTACGCGTCAAAGCATTCTGTTCGTTCGTCTGGACAAAAACGACGGTTCGCGGATGCACGGTCGATCGTGCATATCCACCGTGTCGTCTGCGAACGAAACGAAATAACGTTGCAGAGGGGCGCAGGAGGAAGCATGAAAAATAAAATTCCGAAAGAAACGAAAAAGCGAGAGAAAAACGGACGGGTTCGTGAAAATATTCGAGCGTTTCCAGACGCATGTAACAAGTGCATAAAAGTCTTGTACAGTGCGCGTTTAAATGATTTTATTTGCCACGCCGCATTTCCACTTTCCGAACCAACGTAGACCGGAGGGCTGGAAAAACGCGAAAATTGGCAATATTTCGAGAAACTTTTAAATCCGTATTCGGGTCTCTCCACGTCGAGTTTGTTTAATAAGCGTGCTACTAATTTTGAAATCGATGGTTCGTGTTTTGAAGCTAATTTTGAATAGCGTTGGTCGTTGGGAAAATTTCAGCGAACATTTAAATCGGCATTTGGAACGTTTCGATGCTGCATTCGGTTAATCAGGGTGGCATGAACTTTTTTAATAAAGTTCACAGGGTGGGAGTTGGAGGGCGTCGTTTGGCTTATTTTAATATTTACGGAGGAATATTATATATATATATATATATATGAGAAAGGGGAAGCATGAAAAACAAAATGCCGAAAGTCCAAAAAAAAGAGAAGAGAGAAATATAGGCTGGCGGGGTGGAAAAATACATAAAGGACACAGAGAAGGGCGGTAAAGGGTCGCGCAGGTCGTCGATGTTAAAAATGAAATAACCCGTTTGCGGACGCATCGAGCCTTGTAACGCTCAAACGAGCGTGCATCTGCAGCTGCTCCGAGCGTAAAGGCAAAAAGGAGACCGTAGGATCGAGAAATAAAAAGATAAAATATTGCGGATCGCGAATGTCGAGTCCTGCTGAAAATTGATGCTCTTCTTGTTTCGCGTCCGTTTCCCCTTTTTCCTTTCGCCGGATAAAATACAAATGGACGATTCTGTTTTCATACGGCCAGGAAATTGGAAAAAAGGAAGTCATGTGTGGATATTGAAATGCGTCGTTGGAACGGGTTAAGAGATTTCATTAACCGATATCGGTATATTTTATCGACTGGTCGTTTCGAAACTCGCTTTTATGATTAAGATTTACATAGGCTCGGAGGCTTTACAAGGAAATTGGAAAATCGCTTACGACATTAACGAGTGTCGCAATCCGTATAAATCATTTGTTCGATTATCGTTGCGTTTAATTCAATTTTAATGCATTTCAATTGGCAAGTTTCTTTCTTGGAAAATTTCATATTTTCTTCTTTGTTGTTCTAACTCCGAAGCTACGAAGTGCGTGAAAATGCAAGATTTTATTTCTTATATCTGCACCTATTGCAAACGCGTGTCGCGAATGAGTTTGCTAAAATTGCTATCGAATTTTATTTAAACACAATTATGCTCATCGAAAGATGATAGAGATATTTGCAAGGAAAAATCAAAACGCTGACCTTTCTAATACAATTAAAATATCAATAAACTTGCATGATCTCACTCTCTGAAACTCTCTCATCACACAACTTATTGCTTTTCATGCTCATCCACTTCCCACACAATAAACAGATAATATGATTAATGCAACGTCGATAACGTAATATTATAACGTCGATTAATAATTCTATCTACTCCTACATTTACGCGTACTATATGGAAGTGCGCATTATTACTGGTAGCTTCGATATTAACTTTACAAGTTGCATATGACGCGATGTCAAGGTACGAGATATTTTACGCGAATATCGTAACTAGAATACGATAGGAGGGTTATTTCTGTGAGAAATGTTTAGCGGGGAGTGTGTGCGCAGAATGGATGGAGGAACAGGTGTAATATGGTTTCTACGTGGAGAATGCCATTTGGTGTGGTCGAACGATCGTTATTTATTCGCGTCGAATCCTGGAAGCATTGACATGGCCGCGGGAAGCACAAAATTTACCGCAGACGTCATCTCGCGGTATATCGTTTGATATTTCCAGCGTGCACGAAACTGGAAACTTTTTCGCCAACAAGTGGAACGCGGACAGGTGGAAACGCGAAGCGTATTACATTATTATAAGCGTAATTTGGAAAAATTCGGCGAAATAAACGTACGGCAAAGGTCTCCCAACGAAAAAGAGAATTAGGGTAGGCGATGTGTTTTATATCAAATTTCAGAATTTATTAGCTCCTACTTGCATCTTCTATGTCGTTGATTAAAAAAGCTTTTGATCCTCGCGAACGCGAATATATTTTTTCAAGTACGTACACTTGTAGAAACTTTTTACCAACATATTACGTATGTTGTAGGAAATATTTCGAAATTTCATTTGAAGCGTAACGTAACTCTCCTTTCTTGATCATCCAGTGTATTTATCAGTTCCGAAATTGTAGATTTAATTTTCATCTCTGGACCTCGAGATCGTAACAACCAGGGATTTAAGGTTACGATTGCCGCAACCTAATTTTTATACTCTTGCGCCGATCAAAATCAGAGTGATCAAACAAACCGTGCCAATATACGCCCCACTCGGTCTTCCTCCTCTTCCTGAAACTCAACTTGGAAAAATGGGCTAACACTTTGGCACAAATTGAAATTCCCGATAACCAGGTCGGCCACGTTTCCGTCGACTTTCATTGCACGATTTTACGAGCCTTTAATGCAGCTTATGAAATCGAAGTCAGCTCGAACGGGAGTTTTATTCGAACCCAATAGCCTACTTATCGAGTGTTCAAACGATAAAACAACCTCGACTTTTTTCCCCTAGAATTTTTATTCAATGAAAAAAAAAAAGCGGAATAAAACACGGTGACCCGTGAAAGTATCTATACATTTGTCAGATAATCAACAGCTCTTCGCATCTCGAATACTCCGTGCATCGCATCGACCTTTATATTTTCAGAGTACCGAGGAACAACATTTTTCAATCGAATATTTCTCAACCACAAAAATGTATAAGTTTCCATAGTCTCGATTTCTGGATCCACAATATTACAACTACGTGGCAACTCTCAGATGCTAAAATTCTCCATTTGCTCCTAAATTTCCTCACGCTTCAAATTAGAGCAAGAAGAAATCTCCTCAAACGTCTTCAAACTTCGTCGCGCATCATCAAACCTGCTCCAATCCACGCAAACCTTAAGACACCAAAATCGGACAACCAAAACGCCTTTAGATACGTAACTCGTTGCCTCAAAGACCTCTTCTCCAAACCTTGACGCATCTAACGTTCCCTCAGAACGACGAGAAACCATGTGAAACATCTTCGAACTTCCACAAACCTCGTTAAACCCGTCCTCCTCCTGTAATCCCTATGCAACCACACACCAGACTACAATCATCAATCGTGTGCCGTTTCCATCTTAGCTTCTTATTACCTGTCTGAAGAACAGGTTCGTGCGAATTCATGGGCAACGTTCGGAATCGATCGTCGGAGCGCATGCATCCGCGACGCGTGGCGTGTATTCGAACCGGTGACCGTGCGGGCTCGATGAGGAAGGCCGAGGAAAGAGGGAACGAGGGGAAAAAAGAGGGTGAGACGAGGCAGAGAGCAGAGAGGGCGAGGAAGACGGACGACGATGGTTTCGGTTTCGACTACGCTGGCGCGAACCTATCGATCCGTGTTCGAGGACAGCGTTGCGGGATGAAGAACCGCTGCATCCGCGGCTTAGTCGACCATCGCGGTTCTGAAGGGAACCGTGTGTCGCAACACACGTCAACCGTGAGCCATTCGACCCACCAAAATGATCCATCCACATCCATCGATCGATCAAACTCGTCGATGGATCGCGCCAAGTTTCTCTCCGCAGAGTTCGCCGAAAGCGAGAGACGCCGCGCCGCTTCTCGTTTTTTGTTTGCGATGGAACGATTCATCATCGTGGAGCCAGCAACCGAGAGAAATTTATATCGCGTAGCCCGAGAGCTACAGTCGATGCAGGCGACGCGTGTTTCGTAGTATCGTGCTACCGCGTGGATGAGGTATGAGCGAGTTTGAAGCAGCTTGCAGCAGGCTGGATCGAGAGGGTTGTATTACGGGTTCAACAGGGTGCTGGAATATTACGCTTTCAGCTGTTGATGGAAAAATCAAGTTCACGGCATCTTACGGTTTCTTACGGAAGGATCCTTTTAGTTCTTTAGATTTAACGCAATCTCCTTCGTTACATGTTAATACGCTTAATATACCGTCGTTCCTTCGTAAGATTCACTGTTCTCAATCCAAACCATAAATTACCGCAACTCGACATAAAACTTGGCGCAAACTTCCGTACAACTTGACACGAAATTTCTACTCCAGCAATTTACGATCATTCGCTTTTGCAATCACAAACCTTCGCTAAAGTCGTTTTCTACGTGCAAGACGACTGCAGCGGCCGCAAAAGTCACCGTTTACATATCCCGAAGAGCTAGGGTCGATGAATGTTCAAAGGCTGTATACTAGAAATTTCGAATTCCAACGTGATCGTCGATCGATCGAATCGAGATCCCGACACACGCATGGCGATACATGCACGATCGTGTAGCCGCAGTGCGAAGCATTCGCAGAATTTGGCAACAGCAATCCGCGATTCCGTGTGCCAAGCTCTCGACCCATTTAGCCAGTCACGAGAGCCTACCCGGACACTCTTGATACCGGGACGAATCAATTCGATCGATTTTAATCACACACCGCCATCGAGTGGCCCTCCCGTCTAGGAATATCGATTCAATTCTACCATTATTGTGGGAAACGCTCATCTAGATGTCGATCTTGTTGCTGGAAAAGCAGCAATTTTCGAGGTCCGTTCGAAGCTTGCGCACGGATACAGCGGATCTGTTTTTGGTGCGTCGTCGCAGCCAAGCTACCATGTTTTCAGAATAAACGCGAATTGTTGAACATCGTTCTGCAAGTACGGCGAAAGTTCTGCTTTTGTTGGCCAGTTCGAGGAGTTTTGAAATACTCGAGCAGAATTTATGCGATCTTATGGCGAGTGATGGATTTAGAATTATTCGGCAGGTCGCGGTGACTTGTTTTCGAAATTAAGCATGACGTATCTTTCGCATCCGCGTACGCTTCTTAATCGATAGCTTCGTCCCTATCGATATTATTAACTCTCTATGGTGACGATTTTTAAACATAAAAATGCTATTTCGCGTGCGCGAATTTAATATTACATGTTGTAACGAAATTCTCACATGATCGTTGAATATATATATATCAATACTCTCCTCTTTATAATAATTACAGAACTTTTATAACTCTATAACAATGTCAATTACGATAGCAAGACCAAATAGCGCAATTACGGTACTAAATAAATGAATTGCGGATTTTTATGCATTTACACGAATCTATTTGAAAGTGCAAAACTGCACAGAATTGCGCGTACTACGAAGAAACATAACATTCCAAGTACAATGTCTTTTACAATAACCGATAGGCAAAACAATCTCCTACCTACTACGTTCTACTTGCTTATTTATATTCTGAAAAATGCGAATCCTCGTAAAAATCCGCAGTCTGTGGACAAACGATATTTGCACAAAACAACAGAGAAGGGGTTGAAGAAAATAGAGAACGAGGCGCAACAGACGCTGGAGAGTGAGGCAAAATCGAAAAACGGAAATCGGCTATTGGCCTCGGAAGTTTGTCCGAACGATGGGAAGAACGAGGATCGAGACGGTTCCTCGGGACGATAGAAGAGGGTTGGAGGTATCTTGTTTTCCAAGGCATTAATTCGGCTGGATACGGGGCGAAACGTCGGAAATGGCGAAACGCGGTCGTGCCGGGGATGTCGATTCAATTTTCATGACGTTTCCGCGCGAAAACCAAACTTTCCGTGAGGGGCAAGCCGGCTATTTCTCGGAGGAGCCGGCGAAACAAAACTCCAACAACAACGACACGACTCCCAACTATCCCAAAGAAGAATCGCACTTTCGCTCGCCGACACGAGTGCAAGAAAATGGAAGAGAAATGTCCAGCGATGGAAGGACTTGCTCTATCTAGTTGTGGAATTTAGTGTAATACCGTAGGATCCATAATGCGTTTTAAAAGTAGATGTATCTCGAGGATTATTGAGTTTTGGAATTTAATACACGCTTTTTAGGAAAATATAACTAATACTCGTTTCATCGTATTCGTTGCTTAGGAACGAGCTACGTTGATTGACAAGCAGAGAGAAGAACTGTGATGTGGCAAATATTAGATTTGAAATTTAATTCGGGATTTACTGTTATTTTATTATCGAACTAAATCACCTGTTTTTTCAGACCTGAAACCTCAGACTTGTTAATTGCATCACCTACGTAATAAAATTGAGAAATTTACAAAATGTGTAGTTGATTCGTTTGAATTTCGAATGCTTTGTATGCTGTGTCCATTCGATTACCTCATTTAGATTTTAAATGATAAATTTCAGAGGAGAAACGCAAGTAACGTATTCGAAGCAAACATGTGTCAAATTTTCCGTCTCTCTTCTTCAATCGATATAAATATAAAATTAATGAAGGGAAAATATATATATATATTGAATTTACAAGACAACAACGAATGAGAAGTTTGTTTGATAAAATTACTACGAAACGTTTGTCTAACGATTTTCCAATACTTGCTTCTATATAATATTATGTGCATTATTGTATACTTGAATATTTCAAAAATATCGGTTCCTGCAATTTTAATTATCGTCTCAGTTTCTTACAAAATATCATGAATGTACCATCTAGTTTCTAAAAAGCTCACGTCCCTAGGTGTTTCTTGTTTAAACCAAAAACGGACTACATAATCCTCAAACATCTTACACACAGTTAGCGCGGCACTTTCATACTGGAATATTAAATTTTCTGTACTTTCCATAAAATATGCAGATCGATGGCGTAAAAAATCTACGACCTTCTGAGTTTTCGGAGCCCGGAAAAATTGGTTTAAAGGCCAGGTGAAATTTCACCGAATCACGAAGCCTCCGGTTCGTTATCGATTTAATTAAAGAAACGAGAATCGTTGACCCGTTGGCGGCGCAATATCTCGTTACAAATAACGAGTTCCCTTGAAATTCATCCCCGGCTGTGCGAGTGCTCTCGATAGTGTTTTCTGTGAAAAAGCATCCGCGTTACCTATCGTTCATTGATTGCCGACGAACGATTCTCTTCTTCCCTGCTCAAAGAAACTCGGCCTCTCCGTTAAAGGTGTAATCACCTTTTCACTCCCCCCACCGCCGATAACCGACTGTTTGGTAACGAGTTTCCAAATCTATAGAACTTTCTATCCGGCAATACGCTTGATAATCGAGAATCTTCGATCAAGTCAAGCTCCTTTCGAGAATACGAACGTATGAATTTTTTGATCGAGAATATACAAAGTACAGATAATACAAAGTAAAAATTCCTTAAATTCGTCGATTACTTCTCTCGAATTGAAATCGAACGAATTTGTGCTTTTAATAGTAAATGAAATAATACAAGCTACGGTATACCGAAATTTGCGAAGAAATAGGTGAAACGTAATATTCTGAAAGACGTAATTTCGACGCAGAGGTACGGCGAAGGTGTTGGCGAATTTAAAAAAGAAATATTACCATTAGCGTCACAAACGCTTCCATCTCTTCAAACTTTCTGAAAGCGTAGAATTTTTAAGGGCAATAAAGAGAAGTATTCTGCGAATTCTTGGAGTTCTCTTTCATGGCCACGATGTTAAAAATAACATCTAACAATATAACTTATCCGAACAGACAATTTGCAAATAAAATATCGTACGAATACAACGTTACGTTGTTCGCGATAGTTTGTATTTCGTATTACAATCATCGATTCTTTTCATTCTATTATTATTATATTATCGAACAAAATCGCAAATCCTTAAATAACGCTTATTTACGCGTTCACAACGTTTGTCGGTTGTACTTTGCAACTCGTCCATCGATTCTTCCTATCGCCAGAATCGTTCAGAAAATTACTAATCTTCGAATAAGGCTCGTTCCAGGCGTCACAATAAACAAGAAAAAAGAAAATAAGTAAATACGTGTCATTAATAAAGATTACGCCGCGACCTAAAATCCAGAAAAGGAATTGAAATTCAGTTTAAGTACGACAAACTAGAAATCTCGTCAGGAAAACTCGAACGAAATTATCGTCCGAGCGTATTCCAATTCCAAACTGCCGACAATTCCCATCGAAAATCGATTAAACGCGAGGCGGACCGCAAACGCGTGTATACGCGCTTGTCGTCGGGCGACGCGGGACGAATAAATCGGGCAATTTGCAAGATGTTAGACCGATTATGGGGATCAGAGAGGTATAACGGAACCGTGTCGGTGGCGATGACAGCTTACGTGGCCGAAGAAAAATGTTGCGGCAATAAAAGTGCTAATTCAGACGCCTGTCCACATCTGGAACACGTCCGTGCAACTTTGTCGCAGCTTGCGCTCGGCACGTGCTCGCTTAACACCGCTCCGCTCGCGTTACGTTCCTAATTTTGCGATACAACGCGCGCCTTCGGGGTTAGAACGTTTCAATTTCGTGAAATAATGCCTCCCACGTGTCACGATCCGCCGTTTAAATACGTTTGCATGGCCGACTGACACGCGTTCAAATAATTCCGCAGCATTTCCCGGAACTCTATACAGCGCTGCTGAATGGTCCTTGCAAATACTTCGATTTTCGAGTAATTTACGGCGGCTTTTTCGTAGGCACCGATTATACTCCGTGAACAAAACGATGCTTGTTGCAAACGTATAGAAACGTGGACAAATGCTTTTCGGCTACAGTCGGATGAAAAGTTTTGTACAATTGCTATAATATAGGAATTATTCTTGTTGAAATGAAAGCCCAGTAAATTTTACTGTTATTTGTTGGACGACGATTACTCGGCGGAGTTTTAGAGGGAGACTTAAACGCACGACCTCGACTATCCTTGGTCGTGACCTTTAAAGGACTTTCACTGCTAATAGCGCAACCTTAACGATCCTCGCGTCTTCGAACGAACTTGCGCGTCGATAAACAGAACATCGGCGACTCTTTGCGACCTTCGAGTAACATCGATAATACAACCTTGATATAACTTCTAAAGGACCGTGAACACCAACAATGCAATCACGATGACCACGCTCTTCAAGCAAATCTGGAACGTCAGTTACACGATCTTAATGATCGGACCGTTGATTTTTATGCAAATTCATATTTTTGCGAAGATAAATTTAAAAAGTAGAAAGTACTTACAGAAAGAAAGAGTACATTCTATGTATTGTAACCTTGCATTTTCAACGTTTCCTACTTTCTACTTCCTTCGAAACTGTCATTCTTTCTATTAGGTTGTCCGGAAAGTTTCTTTCGTTTTATGAGGAAACGACGGATACGCGTCTGTTGTTTCATGTTATTTTATCGAATTACGTACGATCGTAAGAATAGAAACGGAAGAAAATGGATCACACGTGATTCAGTAAAATAATGCAAAACGAAAAATGTCGCGCGTCTATTGTGTCCTCGTGAAACGAAAGAAACTTTCCGGACAACCTAATATCCTAGCTTGAAACCCTTAATTCTAAAATCATACGGCACAACTATGAATCGAGGGCAAAAACGAATATCTTACCACGACATCTTTCTCTGCGCTTTACGCGATGCAGATACATTTATAAATTGACGAGACAGGGTAATCGAAGACAGTGAGTTTTAATCGTAAATTTAATCGTAAATGCCTGACTGGGTTTTTCCTTCTTCGCGGTTCAAAAGGTATTTAAAGATCAAAAATCGTTTCGATATGAAAGCACGTATGATTCGAACGAAATATCAGCTGCTGTGCTGCAACTGGTCTGTGGCCAGCAGTGTAACTGGCAAATAACCTTGAACATTCGTGACACGTCCTCGTCGAGTTGTCTGACCTCGCCAAGAACCGCAAATAATGCGTAAATCCTCGAGCCCGGACAACGTGTTCCTGGCGCAACAAACATATCCAAACACCATCAACCCGCACGTTGAAAACGTCGTCAGGCTCTCAAACACGCATTGACAAACGCGTCATTATACGCGAAGAGGAAGGCCCTCGGCGTGGAAACGCGACAGAAGAGCTGCGAAAGTATTCATCGTCCAGGGTACACCTGCTGGTTCTGTGTGTTCTTCTGGTTCAAGTGGTTTCATCACGGGACACTCGTCCGCGCGCGTAACTAGAGTTTTCACGGTTCTCGTGATTTCGGCAAGCGTCGCCGACACAAAGCAATGCAACCTGGCCGAGGGTGTCCGACCGAGGCTGAAGAGGCTGCTCGTAGTCGAGGGCAGTGACACGTAAGTAAGACGCAGAGATCTGACACTCTGCCGCGAGGAGAAATAGCCTTGAGACGAGGAAGGCGAGCGTGAGAGCCTGGAGAGCCGGCCGACGATATTCCATCGTTGGAACGCGAGAAAAGGTCGATCGTTCGGCATGGAAACCGTCTGGTCTCCGCCAGAGAGACGCGAGAGGTATTTAGAGAGCAAAGATATCGCGAAGGGATCGGCGAATTTGTAAAGTTGGACGAATCGGACGAGAAGTGGATTGTGATTGTTGTTGGCAAGAATAGAAACTCGCAGAGATGGAAAACTTGAATACGCCGAGGCTCGAGTTTCTCTGGGATTAGTTCTAAGGATGTTGAAATTAGCTGTGGATTATTTTTAGGTCGAGTTCAGGCTATTCGTAGGCGATTAGTGATTGTTATTTTTAAAATAGAAATGACGTTGCTCTTTGCAGCGGATTATGGATTTTTACAAATTTGCGTTGTTACAGATCGAAAGAGATTGAAAGATTCTGGATCTTCTTCTTTCGGGAATCTGTGAGCAAGCTGCAGAATTTACGGAGCGATAGTTTTAACAACGTATCAGAACCTGTTCTTGGTCTGGCAATAAAAACTACACAATACAGGATATCGTCAATTACACGAGATAACTACAACAATCGATCATCCGGTTACCAATCTTGCCAGGAGTATTCAAACTTCCCCGAACCTTTGAATACCATTTATGAGAACTTTTATGACAACTTCCACCATTCAACTCCACCTGAAACCCAACTTCTCAAAAACGCGCCTACGACCTACTTTCCTACAACCTGCTTGAAAAACCACATCTCTAACCGAGTAAAATGAAAAAAAAATTTCCGTTCCGCGCGATGATTCCCGGCAATCTGGTCACCCTTTGCGCGCCAGAGTCACCAGGGTGTTCACGTATACGTGGCGTAAAAAAAGACCACCTTGGTTCGGTGGAAAGGTTGCGGCAGGTCTATAAAGCGGGGTGGAACCACAGGTTCCACGGAAGGACACCCGTTCTCTCTCTCTCTCTCTCTTCTCTTCTCTCTGATCACGTCGTCATTATATTTATCGCGTGCACAACGAGGCCTTGCGCGTTGTAAGAGGCGTGCGTGCGAAAACGCAGCGCGCGACAACGCGTATCGACCGGCGCGACGTGTCGTTTACTAAAGAGAAATATATATAGAGTGTTACGTCGCGAATCGTCACACGAGTAAACACATAGCTCGATATATTCGTGACTTTAGAAATGTAGAAAATGAACTGTGCGTAAAGTCCAGGAGTGTTAGGGCATTCGCAGAAACCAAGGCAAGCCGAGCCAAGGCGTATCGTTAAGAAGTTGTAAAAAGTTGCTTCGAGATTATAATTTCGCGTGGAACCTTCGAACACAAAGAATCTACGAACTCGCAGTTTCTGGTTCCTTTAAATTTCTATGCTCTCAAGGATCCTTGAGTGGACCGTCAGTTGGCTTTGAACATCACTTAAATGCAGGAATGGATGCACGAATATCAGTAATCTGTACCATTTTGAACAATATTTACCACTTAAGAATCGATTTTCCCTTTTTTCGTGAAATATCTTTACAACCAATCGTTTCACGCATCATAGAGATTTTGTAAAGGAAGATGAGTATATCTAGGTTTTGATAGAAGAAGATGCAGTCAGAGATGAGCAATTTCCAGGTGCTCGTCAAAGCTGTTCTAACGATAAACGAAACGAGAACGAAATATCACGCGACGAAACAGGTATAGGAAATCTGTAAATCTCAAAAATCGTAGGGAATCGACGTTTTTTCGCGCCTAGTTAAACTCTTCTGTAGGAAATCCGAGCGGAAGGACGTGGCTATAAATTTTTCATTCGATCTGACGGAAGCCCCGAGGCGCCACGCAAGATTCGTCTCGATGATAACGACCAAGAACTGGCGCGGAATAAAAGGGAAGGATAAGGAACAGAAGGCTCGATCGAAGATGGCAACGATGACGATAATAACAGAGCAACGTAGCTGTACCGTAGCTGAGAAATTTCAGCAGAAAAGCTTTCCAAGCCTCTCTCTCTCTCTCTCTCTCTCTCTCTCTCTCTCTGCCGGTCTCCCTTCCAGCTTTTCCTGCTTTCCAGCAAGCAGCGAGCGCGTTGAAAAATAATGAAGCGCAGGGAACAAAGCTACTCGCCGGCCGAGGCTTGGCTGGAACTTTGAAAACGGATACGTCGTTACAGGCAGCAGGATGCTTGGAAAATTCCTGCACCGTCCAAGCAGTCGCTCGTGAGAAGCGGTAATTAAACCCTGGTGAACGTCGCAGCCTGTGTTCTGGAACGCAAGCCCTTACCTTCGGGAATTTAGCCCAGTTCCAAGCCAGATTTTAAGAGCGCGCGGAGATGGGGTCCGGGATGTATGCGAGCTTGTGTTAAACAGGACCGAAGAGATAAGTGAGCTGGTGCAGGGTTTAAAAAAGAAAGATACATGGGCGGAATTATGGTTATTCGAGTTGGGATGGACGTGTCCTATGGTGCAAGTTGGAATTCTATATTTATGGGAAATCTTAGTTGTTGCTCGATTAATTAAAGTAGTTGCTTGCTAATACTAATTGGATCTGTTACGGCGAATGTGATCTGCTGTTATTTGATTGAAACCTGTTACTATGCGAAGTTCAGTTATATGAAGTGTATTTTCATCGACGAGTTTACATAAGTGCAGTGCTACTGCGGGAGAGTGAAGATGGGGGAACGAGTCTGCGGTGGTTGGACACGAGTCTTCGTTCTGTCCGGTGGCGTGCTGTTTTCCTGCAACTATTAGCTCGTTCATTTTGTTGGTTGAGGAAGGATCAAATAAAGGAATTATTTTAAAGTAACGGGAATTAAGAGTGGAGAGGAAAATCAGCTTGAAATTCCAGCGCCGTTTAACCCTCGACAATTCTCTCGTCAAAATTTATCTCGTACGCATCGCTTCGATAATAATGAATTTGAATTACCAAGTTTGTCGTTAATACGTTCGACAACGGTTTCAAGCTTATGACAAATTTTTCAACTGACTCTATATTTCGAACTTTTAAGTATTATAACAGGTTACACGATGATGAATCGGAGTTTAGGATTCTACTACTTTAAAGAGCTGCTTTAGGAACGCTCCTTTGTACAGTCGTACGTTCGCAACATTAATTTCCATGTGTTAACAAAGTTCTCAGGTGCTTCAAAATTTTTGTGCGATAGTATGTTACTGAAAAATGAATAAAGCAAGAGGTAATGAAAAGCCGTAATCCGAAGTAGATTATCCAACGACAAAAGAAGCGAGTAAAAGAAAAGAAGCAAAGAAGTCGTAACGGAGGCGGAGAAACTGGACGTTCATTGATACAATTCACGCGAGCGAACTCGATAACAGATATAACGAGCACTGATAAAGAAACGGCGCTATTTTAACGATGTCGCGAAATATGGCGGCACAAATTTATAGTCGGGCTGTATGCTTGTTTCATTATATATCTTCCTCTTTCTCGGCTTCATTATCCCGAGCAAAGAAAAAAGAAGAAAAAAAGAAAAAAAGAAAAAAAAAAGAAAAGACACGGAAAGAAGGGAGAAGACGAGGAAAGGCGTTGGTTGAAGTACGACAGAGAGAAGTTCAAAGCGGCTTTAGAGGAAACGGTTATTACGGATATAAAAGTGAGATTGGTCGTGACGAGGACGATGACGATGATGACTTTAATAACGATAATATCGTATCGTTCAATAGCCTGTCGTTTCAAAGGGAATCGTCATGCCGGCGTTTCATGGCGACCAAGTTTTGAGATATTCCACGTGACCTCGTCGTTTCATCCCCGCTCAAAGGGAAGAATGAGATCAGCAGAATCTTCTCGCGTTTAATCCCGGCGTTCGAGTCCATTTCGCTGGGAACGACGTTCGTTTACAGTCCTCGACAGTTGCATCCGAGTTTACGATACCGGGACGTGACTTACTCGCTGTTTCTGAGATTTAAAATTTGCATCATCCATCCAGAGGTATCGTCTGAGCCGTTTACGAAACCAGACGCTCGATATCTTTCGATTGGATTATCGTTGAAACGAAACCTTGTAAATGGATGAACGTGGAACGATAAATATCTAATTATGTGGAAATCGATTTTAGGAGCGTGCGTCTTTATGAATTATGGAACTGAGGAACTTTTAGGAAAACAGCTTTAATTCTGTTTTTTATTCTCTTCTTATTCTCTCTCTTCTTCTTATTCTCTCTCTTTTATTCTCTTCTTCTTCTTCTTCTTATCATCTTTTTTAACTATATCGGGGTAAAGATGTCGCGATAAACATTTAATTTCGGAGAAATAGATTTTGCGAAAATTTAATTTTATCGATTATCGCCAATTTCGTGGAATCGGAGGTATTTTAGAAAAATTATTGCTTCTATTTCTCTTCCTTCAATTATACGTAATCGTTGTACCGTTTACGTGAATAAAGATGGAAAAGTTTTTGCAACGGATTTGTTGGTTCTAAAAAGTTTCATTGTTACACGGCGTAAAGAGTTAAAGATCGCTTTAATATTGGAATTACAAATTCGTTGAAAAAGGAAATTTTCGATATCTGTGTTTTGCTGTTATTAAGAATCTGCAGACATTGTTGACCAAACTAACGATCCTGTTTATTGAGACAGAAACCTAATTAAATATACCTTCGTCGTTATCGTAATTACAATCATTTATTTATAGTATCTGTAAGTGCACATTAAAGATTTGTAATTGATGGTGTTGAGATTTTAATCAAACATGAGAATTATGCGATGAAAAAGCAAACGGAATTGGAATAACGCTCGAGTAAACCTCCAGAAAGTTGTAAAAGCAACTCATTTTATCGTACACGTGACGCTGTCAGTCCATTTTTGCATCTACGTCAGCGTACGAAAGAATAGTATAAATACAAGATCATAGATTCAGTTTAAAAGAAATACAAGAATTACGCAAATCGTTACGTTATCTCGTTAGAAAATTAAATATCGTACTAACTTTCTTGCAATGATTTTTCACTGAATGCCGCAGGCCGATAATAATTAATAATTCATAAACGAAGGAAACAGTCACTTCTACGTAGTAAAAGAAGAAAAATACAAACTAGATTGCACGTTTTCAACCTTTTTTGCTTGGCGAGGGCTTAATTTGTAAATTGCATCATCTTTTAAAAAACAAATCCGATTTTATTGATATGAAATATCAATAACATTGAATGGACTGTCGTAGAAAAATTAGAACTTTCTAGAAGCAAAGTTTTGTAATTAGAAAATAATTTTTCAAATGGAATCTTCTACAGAAGAAAAGTTTCCACAGATATTTGAATTTCGATTAACCGAAAGGCGCAGAAGATTTTTCAAATTTCTCGAATACCTGCACTAAAATAGAAAGAACAAAGTTGGCCAATTAATGAAGAAAGACACTAAGAAATATTGGGAAAATTCTTCGCAGCGCTTGGAAAATTATTAAAATTCATAAAAATTCATGATCTCGGCGCGTGATTTGGAAAAAGACAAGGACAAATTATTCCGACGAAGCTTCAAACTTTAAAAGAAGAATTCTAAATCCTGAGAAAAGACATTTCTCGAAGCGAAGGTTTCTCGATGAGGAATACCAACAGGTACGTAACAGATCTTTTTCGCGAAGAGCTGGCTAGAACATTCGGCAAGAACGCTCTGTGGACACAGACTGACAGAGATTTATAAATAAACGAAGGCCTGTCGTGAGATAATATCAAGTTGATTCCGTTTAGTGGGAGAGGTGCGTATAATTAAAAGTTTCATAATCGAAACGCGTCGAAACGAGAGAAACCAACGACCTTCGCTCGTCGCACGATTAATCGAGCAGCGGCGGTCTCCTCATTCAGGAAAATATTATTTAACGAGCGTCGATCAACGTAGAATGAATGTTAAACGCGACGAATCGCTGTTTCATAATTGAACTACGCGATCGATCAAAGTACGATGTACAAAGATGTTCTATTTCATTTATTTGGAATACCTTCTGGAAATTTATCTTACGAAAAGGATAGCCGTGGATTTATTAGATTCTAGATAGAATTGCAGATAAAAAAAAAGACGTAGACTCGTATTAATTAAGCGAATCTCTAAGCTTGGCGATCAATAACTTCTGACACGTGCCTGAACGCTCTAAATAGATGATAGAGATGATGACTGGTTACATATCGATATAAATGCGTCTCTAAACCCTCTGACAGCTTCCGTGGCTATCCGAAAGACCGATCAGAGGACAAAACACTCTTTCAAAAGCTTAAACGTAGTAGGATGAAAATTCGATCCTAGCCTCGAACGAATGTCACCAGGTTACAGCTGCGAAAAACCGACAAACAGAATTCGGATTAAAAAATCGACTGACGATAGGCTTCAAAATTAATTTCATTCCCAACTCGATGTACAGTAAAGCTCAAAACCCTCTCAAAGAAACTGTCTGGAAACTCTCAAAGCCGATATCTCAATCCTCGATCTTCTTCATAGTCCAGCTTCAGCGATACGAATCCAACATCGTTTCGTCCCCAAATCCAAGACGTTCGCTCTAAGACTCTACCTCGTCAAAGAGACATTTCGGAGCAACTAAACGCAACGTCTCCGAAGAAACCTGGTCTGCGGGACCAACGTCCGAATTTTCGCCCTTAACCCGATCTCCGACAAACATCGTGCAACGTGAGCCCGGTAACCCAAGACTTGCTCGCACACACTCTAAAATTCTACCTCGTGAAAAACGTACATACGTAGAAACCATTCAATACCTAATCACGGTGCTCCAACAAACCCTAACCGTTCCTTGTCCCGAAACCGGATTGGAACCGCAGAATCAATTTATTCCACGACGACTACGATTCTACCCGTTCCACGGCAAACGGAAGTCGTTTCTAAATAAATCGAAGCGCTGGTAATCCGGCGGAAGGGAGCAGAAGGATCAACGACAATGCACACGAACGAATCTTCTTGCTCATTGATCCCGCGCCGTCTTTCTCCCTTTTACATCGTGCATGGCCTTCCAGAGGCGGCGGCAACCTCGACATTTTCCCAGATCGCGCGGCGAGTTAAGCCGAGCTTTTAAACGTCCGACGGAGAGAAGGGCTCTACAACCCTCTGCACTAGGGAATCTCTTTTAACCCCCGGTCTTTTCCAAGCTCCATGTAAATACGGGCTGACCACAGAGCCTGAACGATGCCCGAGAGGGTTGGGGGCTGAAAGAAAACACCGAACACGGCGGTATGTTATGAATAAGGTATTCTATGCGTTACTACGGGGTTGGCCGTGTGTATTGATCTGGCCACGGTGCCCCGCCTCTCTCTTTCTCTCTCTTCGCCCCTTGCTTCGCCTCTTCTCTATTCCCCTCTCTCGCTTCGCCTTTTCTCCTCCTCTGCCTTCCTCATAATGCTGCCTTCATTCTGCGCCTTGTCTCTCGCTGCTCTTTTTACAATTGTCCGAGATATATTCGGGGATTAGGATACACGGTGAAATATGGAATGGGCTTTCGGTTCTTCTTTTCTCGCACACTGTTTCTTTCGCAAGGGTTCAGGCTTAAGAGCGGAGGGACACGCATTGGTAAAATTGCAGAACGATCGTTCACCTGTTGATGCGTGAATATACGTGGGCCGGTGTCCTGGGACAGACCTCCGGTACTCCGACAGAAGGATAACGATAAGTGGATCGTCCGAAGGGCTTCCGATTGCCTTCGACGGGACATTGCGAACCTTTTACGTCTACGTACGCGTTAATTTTGTTACCGTACGTAGAGCTAAGTTCAGCTTCGACTCGTTGCACTCTACCCGCGATATAATTCTACCTTTTTAACTCGGATAAAGCGCTGCTTAATCTACCGATCTCTACTGCTTTCAAATACCGTAGAAATTCCATACTCTGCAAATTTCTAACTCCGTGTTATCAGATTCTAACTCTCGTTGCGATCCTGCTTCTTTTTCTCGAACTCAAATGGAAGCCTGCTTGAACCATTAACCCCTTTCGAGTTTCGAGTAACCGCTAGTAAAAAGACTGTCGTTCTCTCTAAATATTAAATTCTCTATGGTACGCGAGAGAATTCCGCCTCATTCGGGGCAAACTCAGTCTCGCGTGTAACGCTGTTCGGTTCACAGACTTCTAAAGGTAGCGGATACCGTAATAACTACGAAATAAGAGTGCAATTATTCTCCGCGAGTTTTTAATTCAGCGTGATCCAGCAAATAATTCCACTAAACCTTCCCAATTCTCTTCCTTTCTCTCCTCCGTTCTCGACCAATATCAAAGGAAGAAAAAAGCGTGGAAGTTCTTCGTAGCCGAGTGCGATGCACGAAACGCAACCTCGCGAATTCGCTGGAAAGATTAAAACCGAGGGCGGAACGAGAAGGAAGCCGAGTTCGATCAGATATATTCCGTTGGGTTCGAAAAGCGGGCCACGTAATGAATTCGTGCGCCCTTCGTCGATGGCCTGGTTTCATTGCGAACGACGCCATGCTAAATGAAGGTACGACCTTCCGCGCGAGGGTCGCGCGAGGTCGTCGAAGATTAGTCGCCGCTCCTTCTCGTGAACCTGAATTTCTCCAACCTAAGATATCCATCAGAGAGTGCTTTGTCCACGATCCGTTCCTTGATCCGTGAATTAACATCTACAGCCTGCTACGACCATTCAGCTGCTGGATACTCCGATCCTCCGCTGTTTCAATCTGTAGGCCAAAAGTTCGTACGCGACTTTTTGCTCTCTGCGTGAAACTTCTGTATTTTTCTACGTTAATCTTCCAGTGATAAAAACTGACGATATCTCGCGTTTACTTTATTATTATCCTATCAAATCGTATAAGGACGTTCTCATCGTAAATCTTGTTACCGTGTTCGCCTTTGTTTTAGATTTATTTTTCTCGGTATAAGACAGAGTACTCGATGCTCGTGGCGATAATAATCCAGCCTTCTTCGAAGGTTCGAAGGCGCGCGAATTTTGAGATACAATATGAACGCCATAGTCGCAAGAAAATTACATACGCGAACGATTATCGTTGAATACTTTTCGCCAGCGAGCGTTTGTACGATTATGTTTAACGACGCGTTCATTGTACGTCTCTCGAAACATGCGAGAGGTACGTGACGAGTAATAGAAATTCCAGAGCTATCGAAAATTAACAGATTCGTAATTGCTGACGTAAACTGGGGCCGATTAGCGTTCACAGAAACTTACGTCAATTTTTCTTGAGATTGCAGGAAGATAAGAAGAAAGTATGAAATTGCGAATGACGTTAAAAATCTTCTACCATTACTCATACTCCACTGTTAAATACTGGAATCTGTTTCTTATCCTTATTTCTAATAATGTCTGACGTATCGTAGTTAGCTACTTCAACGTATCTAAAACGATTCTGAACAATTTCTAACAAGTTATTTTTCGCGTAAAAATATTTCATATCGAAAGGATCGCGAAAGATGCAGAAAGGAAGCCGTTGCGAGTGCTATTAGCCCTTTCATCGTTGCGAAACCATACACAGATTCGAAACGTTTTGCGTAGCTTGATTTATTACCTGATCCGTATATCTTCTAAGCAAAAAGTATATTGCTTTTCTTACGAACGTGGCTCTTCTTGCATCATTTACCCTAACTATTCGAAAAACGTTGACACGAGGCACATGCATCAGCACACAATTAGTCGGACTAATGTCATCCAGCTTTTCTTATCGGCTACCTACAAATAGGGGTAATCCGTACCACGTGTTCATACTTGTGTTTTGCAAATCGCCGTAATAACGAATTAAACGACGATTCCGAGAAGATTATAATACACTTTGTATATTTAAGAATAAGGATATTTTACAGGTAAGAATATTTATGTGTAGAAATACGTTCATAGAAAAATAGCGAACGTTCGTGTAAATTGCATCGATTAAAAAAATATATTCAGTATCGCGTAATATATTCAGCGTTGCGTAAGTCGTCGCTGACCCACGATAGTTAGCAAAAATACAATTTCCGCTGCAGTCGATAGGTTAAATATAAAAATTTACTTAAATTTTCTTTGATCTACCGCTCTGCTCTTCGCTCTCTTTTCGTGGAAAAAATCTTCAAACGACAGTCGATGTCTTCCTTGAATTCTCGGAGAAGGGTAACATGGTAGCAAAGTAAAGTAAATGCAGAAAAGATATGTATCTTAACATATAACGTTTAGACTCTACACAAGCTTCCGCTGAAATTTTCCATTTCTCCGTCTCGCGCTACGTATCAAGCTGTTAATTAGCAAGGTAAAATGGAGGCTACGCTTCGTTCGCGTCGATATTTCAAAGGCAGAAATTTTTCTACCTAAAGACGCTTCACTTTTTTAACGTACCGTGGCATTTTCATTAAAAACACCACTCGTGCCCGCGCCCCCAAGGATTGAAATTAATTCCACGAATAAAGAGCCATCTAACGAAAAGAAGATACCCAACGAGGCTCGTAATTTCTATTAATACCCGATATCGAAAATACCAGCGGAGAAATGGCAAAGAAACCAGTCAGGGAGCAATAAGAAAGCAGGCAGAAACAAGAATCCCTTTCTCTTAATTGTTGGAACGAGCAGTTGAGCTCGTTAAATCGTCGCGATCGACGTTCCAGTTTGTCCGGGTCGATCGGCTCAGGAACCGGAAGAAGGGGGGACATTTTTCTTCGAGCACCGGCCCGTTAAATAATTGTCTTCCTGAAACGATTGCGAGATAGCGATGCAACGCGGTTAAATCGAAAAGTCGATTCCCAACCCTCGTCCACCCCCGTTTGCCCACCCCTTAGCCCTCCCCCTCCCTTTCGGAAACCGTTAGCGGGATCCGACAAGGCGAACGCGCTACTCTCGCATCTATAGGAAGAAGTATCGATTCTCAGCGGCGCGGCAGGAACTCGCTGACAAGGTTACAAGGTTGCACTAATTGAGGGTTTTAATTTCCTGCCCGCCCACCCGAACCCGCCGATTTATTCGGCCGGCCGCGATACACGCGAACCTTTTGTATCGTACCACAAACTGCTAACATCGCGGCGAATATGTGTATATTATGTGTGTAGGTGCTTTTATAGTTGCAGGCCATACCAAGTCCTTGATCGCAGCCCTGCCGAGCGTTTGTCGGCTAAAGTTTCGGTTGCGACGTAGAGTGAAATGTGAGAGTTCGTTGGTTGCCGCGTGAAAGTCGATCTTCGGGGGTTTCCGAAGACTCGTGTCCAATGTTTCACGTATTTAGCGTACCGCATTCGCCAGGTTTGGCGAAGACTTTCCGAATCTTCGGAGATTTACGTTTCATACGTGTAACGTTGTTGGCAAACGTGTATAACGTGCTTTACGGTCGAAGGCTATATCCAGTCCGTGATTGCAACCCTTTCGAGCATTCCGAGGGTTGAAATATGAGAGCTGATTTGGTTATCGCGTAGATGCGGATTTGTTGGACTTCTGAAGATTTGTATTTCATGTTCATTGTATTTATTTTATCTAGGAGATATATCTGCGAGATTTCACGCGCGGAATAATAACACACACATTGATCTTTATGCAACCTGATTGCGCATTCGTGCGGAAGAATTTTCTGGATTCGGTTCCATCAGCGTTGCGCGCTTCAGGGATTGAAATATGAGAATTTTCATCGGGAATCGCGCGCAGTTGGATTTCTTGAATTACCGAGATTTTTCTACTGTTTTTGTCGCAACAATGCCTACCGCGAGGTATTTCAGAATTTCCGGGTCTGGATATTTATTCGCAAAAAGCGATATGTTCCGAGTATAATTTCGTCGCTAATGCGTGTTCTTCTTCGGGTATCGTTGTATTAAAAAATTAGTATTCGTACGGTTAATTGATTTTCGACAATTTAATTATATAATCTTACAGAACTTCTCCGGCTACTTATGATTCCACCAAAAATTTCCAATGGTTTACGGCGAGGTTCAAAACTGAAAGTTAAAATTATACACGTACTCGATTCTTATTCTATCGATACTGTAACGTTTTTAGAACGTTTTGAAACTTCTAAGTCGCTACTACGCTTCAAAATTAGTACTCGAGCGGTTAATTGATCTGCCAGAATCTGATTCTACGTTCGTGCAAGGGGCACCATTTCGAATATTACAACGAATCGGAGGTAGGTCTGCGGAGGGTCCGCAGAAATCCCGAAAGACTTAATAGGCTTAACGAACTTGAACGTCTCGTGGAAAGTTCCGAAAGTCTCGAACGTGTCGAGAGACTTTACGGAATCTCCTCTCTCAGAAACTACCACGATCTCTAAGATAAAATTTATTAATTATTCGCCCCTGCGTATTATTGGAAATTCTAATTTCCCTTGGCAAACAATAAAACGGGGAACGAATCGTCGTTGCTTTAATGGAAGTTACGGCGCATCGTAACGGTTGCTGCTTCGTACGAATTTCTAGGACTTCCGCGAAGATTATTTAGTTAAAGATTCGATAATCTTGACGGCGGCGTCGTTGCTACGTAAACCGGCGTTACGCATGAAAGTTTCACTGCTGTGAATTGCATCGAACAATACGACGAGTTTCAATGGGATAACGAGTGCCTGATTCGGGAACAATTACAACAACTATCGCCTGTTTCGCGATCGTCTCGACTCCAGCTTCTGCAAAGATAATTACTGCGCCGATTAATCTAGGGGTGGATTCGTTCTAAAATTATTCTACTGAGAAAACTCGTTATAAGAAATAAAACGAGTCGTTTTATCGATGAAACTAACTCGATGATAAAAATAACTGACGATAAAAGAGACAAGGGAAAAGTGTCTTGCCGTAATAAATCGAATGCCAGAAAGTTTCACTGCTTTCGTTGTTGTGGAATGAAACGCGAAGGACATTCGAAACTCCTATGAAACATACATAATGAAGAAATTTTTCCAACTACTATATTACATCGATTAACAGCAACTACGTAAAAATAAAAATTCCTACGGTTTCGTAGGAAATCCTTCTACAAACATACCGACTATGGAAAACTCTTACGTATTTGCTATTTAAAAATACTTATGTATATTTATAGTACTTACACCGATGATACGATTATTCGCCATAGAACGATAGTAAACTAGAAATGGTGGAAAAATCGTACCAATTTGCATTCGAATAATTAAAAAGATTCTTAACAACACAAGACTGAAGTCGAACAGGCAGGATCACGAGAGGAAAGAGTTGAAGAAGCGCGAAACGCGTGCGAGAACAGGAGAAGAGGGCCAGTGTTTATTTGTTCTTTCGTAAAGTCAACAAAAATTTCGCCGGCCCGGCACGACCAGCGAACGAACGAACAGTGGACGACGGTCGAGCCAAATGTAGTTGGCCGACCGGCCAAAATGAGTTTGTGTCTATTATTACACTCCACCCAGCCGTGATCCATGAGCCGGCACGGGGCCCGGTTATACTTTGCTGTCTATACTTGCTATATTAACCACTATATGCGTATAGTTTTATAGTAACGACCGATTCTCTGTCTCCCTTCTTCTTCGGCTAAACATTCTTATTTTTCACGCCGCCGTTTTCGGACCTCGCTCATCGTGACGTTAATCGGTAATCTACGCACGAATAATTAACCCGTTAACGCTTTCATCAGAAGAAAATACTTTTTAGGCTGTGGAGAATTTTCCTTCCTTGTCTATCGATAACGACGTAAACGCGTTCTCTTCGTGCTCCGAAGTTGAAGACTTTGGAAGAATCTGTCGAAAAATTTGGTAGATTTGAAATGCAAATTCCAACGAAACTGCGATAAATTGATGGATAACAGTGTTCTACAGCTGAGACAATACGATCTCTATAAAACGGCGAATCGAACAGCTCTCGACGCGTTATTTTAAACAGGTTGCCAAGAATACGTTCCAGCCAGAGTTTGATTTTCGTTCGCTCCTCGTATTATTCGGCGACCGTGACGCGTATCGTTCGAACAAACGGATATCGAAATTCGTAGCATTATTTTATTCAAATATCTATCTACATCAGTCGTCAAATATTTCAACACGAACCAACCGCTATGTCGCGGGCTCGTGAATAACGATCCATTTATTTAAAACGATATTACAGTGACTCGTGAAACTGCTCGAACGTCCCACCATAGAAAACTCGTACGCCCATGTTGTTGCATGCGCTGTATAAAATATTTTCAAATTTCATTGGCATTGTAACGAGGCACAACCGTTATCGTTATATCGGCAGAGTTTGAAACCAATCTGAAAATGCATAGAGAAATTACAAGATACACGTTTGCTGCAAACCTATACTTAGCAAGAAATTAGTATACTCTGCAAATAGCCATTTTGAATATCTGGCATGCGTTAATGACAGCCCCAGTGAATATTTAGGCTCGTTAACGCAACGGCTAATCAACTGTTTCAATACTTTCGTGATCTCTACAAAACGTATACTTAAATATCTTGTAACTGTAATGTAAATATCGTGTCAGATAAGATCGTGTTGATGAAACTTTACGAAGACTCGCTCAATACGCATAATACATTCATGACAAATTTGTACGTGTCGAAACACATTCGTGAACTATTTCATGTATATCTCGGCAAATTAAAACAAAATACGAAACGTTGAAATTAGGTCGCAGATGCTACGACACATCCCCGATATTATTATCTCGATCCTCGAGCTACGTTTTGATCTTATCAGAAGCCACGTGGGTGGCGAACACGTGCACATCGTCAAACGTAATTAACGTACGCGAGAAATCCTCGCTCCCTATGTTTGCACGCGTTAATCTCCTTCTTTTATCACCGACGCGTTTACACGGGAATCGTAAAGAGACTTTTAACAGTCGTGAATACGGTTATGGTTGAAAATTCCGATTGCGGTGACTAACAGAACAGGTAAAACGATCGGTGTTAACTTAATGACTAACCATTACGCGATTATCTTAGATTATACGCGAGACGATTTATGTTTGCATTCTACTGTCTTTCTTTTATGCGCTTAAGAGTGTTTGATTTATGGACTGTGATTGAGAGTGGAGGAAGGATAGCGTACACTGCTACTGTTGGTTTGTTATAATTCTGAAACTTCTGCGAGATTTAATAAATCTTGGTATCCATTAGTGCGATTTCGCCACGTGCTAGCGTGTTTCTAGAAATTTATAAAGATATTTATGTTGTTTCATAGTTTCTCGGAACAGGGTCAGACAAGATAATTTTGAATTTGGAAATAGCCAGAATACGAATATAACGGCTGTTATTATTCCAGCGTAAACTAAATATGCGTAGAAACTAATTTACCGATTAATAATGTTAACGAATCAACGAGTTCTAAGTTCTACGTTTGCCCTTCGTAATTTTACATCAAGTAGGATAATCAGACCTATTTTCCTCTCGATTAAACTGTTTCCCTTGTAAACTGGAAATATCTGATGTCCCATTTAACGTTCCTCCAGTATTCCAAATTAAAACAAAAACATATTTACGCTCACAGACATACCGCAGGCTAAAAGAAAGTCGATCAACTATCAGGCTACGAAAATCGCTCGAAAATTGCCAATAATTATTACGATGGACCAAAGACTAACAAAATCTAGCAAATTGAGACCCTGACTACTACTACGAAGACTACTCCAAAAATGAAACACTATCGTCCATCGTCGTCTCCGCTCTCATCGTTCGAAGTAACCTAAAAAAAAGCAAACTAATCAAACTACCCTCGACCAAATTACTCAAACACGCTGCAAGCAAACCTTAGCCACCCTCTGAGCCATCGATCGAACGAACCGTCAACAACCACGTGGTCGACTTTGTCAAGAGACGTTCAACGTCGTATCGTATCGTATCGTATCGTATCGTATCCCGATGCCGGAGAACGATCGGCAAGTTGCTCGAGCAAACGAAAATAGCTTACGAAGGCAGGCATTATGAAGCTATGAAAATATTTATAGACCGCCACCGTTGGCAAATAATGACACAGGCGGCTATCGTCGTGGCGGAATAGTTTCGCCTTTAATAAATAACGCACAACACAAACGGCGGTGTCGTACAGCGTTACGCCGAATGATGCAAATCCTAGATTAACGCGGGGGAATATTGTCGAGGCCGTGTTCCAATATTTTAACGCGATATCCCGAGATCTAAACGAACGCGCGCTCGTACGAGCTCGTACGACATCATCGAAGAACTGCTCTATACGCATCGGCCAACGTTTTGAAATCGTAGGATTATACGACGCGCGAGCCGCACCGTGATTCATTTATCACTTTCGCGATCACGAGTTCTCGATCATTGCCAGTTGCCTTCAATTGAACCCATGCGCGAGCGTCGCCGTTCTCTTTAATCCAACGCGTAATGCTTTGCCTATCAACTTTCTGTTTTCCCACCTTTTGCTTCTGCCCCTCTCCTTTTCTTTTTTTTTTTTTTTTTTCTTACCAATTCTTTCGTTCCCCTGATTTTTTTTCGGGTCGTTCTATTCTTGCTCTTCTCACTAATGGCGTTTGAAATGGAGTTCGCGGGGTGATCGGAAAACAACGAATACGGTGTTCGGTGAAAGAGGAAGATTAGAATTATTGTTTACGTTAGGACCGTGGACTTTTGCCAATTGCAATCGTGTTTTCGTTCTGATAAAAACGAGCAGTGATATCGTTAAGATAGTTTTAGCGTGGTTTTAGTACTCGCGAGAGGACAAGAAAGTATTATGAAATATTTGATCACAGAGGTAGTTGTCAACCGTTCGTATTTCTGCCCCTCTTCAACCCTAGTTTCTTAGAACAGTGAATCGAAGAACGACTGCGTTCACTCCCAGTCAAACGTTTCTTTGTGTAATATTTAAAGTATACCGCAAACAATGATGCCAATACCATCGTAACGTAATTACTGAACTGCGAATGTTTATGCGTTTGTGGGAAATCTGAAGATGGAAAAATATAGAGATATTTTACATAATAGATGAGACAGATCTTACACTTCGTTTAGTTAATTCTATTCGCCAAAATATGAATAATCTTTAAATATAATATTATATGTATGTATATATATATATATATTGCATAAAAATATAAACACCGACAGGACAATAATCCTTTGCTACGTAACGTTAAACGTTTTATTAAAACTTTTATGAAACTTCGTTAAAAACGCTACCCTTCCCATCTCGGTAAAGGAGCAAAGTAAAATAAATATACGTGCCCTCCTTAATATGCAACACTTCGTTGAAACACTTGTCGATGCAGCGAGTAATTTTCAAGCAATTTGAAGACGCCAACTTCTCGAAAGAAGAAAGATGTAAATAAAGGTGGCTGAAAAAAGAAGCCACCCCCTCGTTTCGCCAAGAATTCTTTCCAATCGAACGCTCTTCTTCGACAGACTTATGTGGCAGAGGTGGAAAACACGAGTCAAAGATGAGAAAGACAAAAGGGGAAAAGGTAAACGACAACGATCAAGTCAATTTCCATAAAGAGCAATTTGTACTTCAGCGTTTTCTTCGTTATTTATAGAGTTCGCCGGAGAACCGGAAGGAGACATGAAAGGAGAATCCCTGAGACGGCAGTCGCTTCTATAAGGGTAGGGGAAACACGATCGAACGAAAGACAGGGAGTGGGAAAAGGGAGAAAGAAGGAGCGGCGGCAGCGTACACGTACACTCTGCATATTTAATGCAATCAGAATGCATCGGGCCAAGAATATCGCGGAGAAGGAGGATGCAATTTTTCTCGACGAAAAAGAACGACCCGGTGAACGTGATCTTTATTGTCAGAAGCTAGATTTCTTCGGAATTTATATCGTGAAAATATACGTGTATGTACATATAGCGGTCCTGCTACAAGCCTGACAATCGGAGAAGACCTTTTCTATCGGTTATTCGCTGTGAAAGACGTTTCTCTTATAATTCTTCGCGATTATAAATTAAAATCGACGAGAACGACGTTTGAGCCTGTTTTCGGGCGATTATTCGTTTTGTAGATAGATTTGATTTCTAAAAATAATGTATTATTACGTTCAAAATATACAACAGGATCTAGCGGATGATCATTTTACACGCAAAAGTAAGTGGAAAATCTAGCATAAAGTTTGTTCGTTTGAGGCCTCGTTTTCGAGAAGAGCTCGAGTTTAAGAACTTGTCAGGTACACGTGAACTTGGCTAATTCTCGAATGGATACGAATAGACAATCGATGGAAGGCTATTCTACGTATGAAAATAAATCAAACACGTAAAATAAATCTCGTTGCTTTTGAAGCTTCGTTTCAGTACAATTTTCACACGTTTAATTCAACACGCGTATAGACGATGAATTTTTTAATTCCTACCAGACCCTATCTAGGTATTCAAAATATACAAGTTGGGTGGCTTTCACGAAGAAATGTAAAAAATTGTAAAAAATAAAAACCTTCGAAAAGAAACTGGTCGTAAAATCATCGCTTCTTTTTACGTTTTAATTTAGGAAATTATCGATCGATGTTACTGATCGATTTATATACATTTTAGCAAACGAAGAAATATCCTACACGTGAAATGAAATTTAAAAGAGACTAATCGGTGTTATTTAAAGATAAGGAAGATACACGAGTGATTTACTTTCTGTTTGACGGGGGAAAGGAGACGCTGTTTAAATCGTGGCGCGAACGAAACGATTATCTCGCAATCGAGCTCGCATAATGTCGTTAGCGATAGCTCTGGCTGTGCTGTAAGTTCTTTGATTTCATTACAAACTGCTGGGATACGGCCGCCTCAAAACGCTCGAAAGACAATGCACTCGTCAGCCAACGTCCACTGCGATACTTGAAAGGCTTGAGCGGCGTCTGTCGCGCTCGAATAAAATGTAATTACCGGCGTATTCCTTTCCTTTGATATATATTTGAGAAGGGAACGGAGAAAGGTCTAATTACGCTAGTTAACTTCGAATTATTTTCACTTTGCAATTATAAAAAAGAAATATACGCCTAGATTGAAGTAAAAAATTAAGCAACTACCACATCGATATATAAATTTTCGCTTATTAACCATTGAATTAAGGACACGGTTTACTCTCTGGCAACTACCCTCGAAACTCCAACGATCCAAAATCACGCTTTCGCGCTTGATAATCCAATACGAACCTAACATTCGAAAAAGAAATCCCTCAGAATCTCGATAATTACAATTTAACGATAATACGACAAATTACAACGCCATCCTCCAAAACAAATTACCCCTCGTCGCTAATCGCAAACCTTTAATCTTCCAAAGAGAAAAATCTCTCAGAGGGCCAACGATCAAATCAGGATTTCAGACCACGAACCCTCAATTTCTCCCCTAAAATCTTAAAACTCTCAACAACCACAACTCGCAACAACTGTCACGCGTGATTGTGCTTGGGGTTGGTGGAAAGATTATCGAACAAAATACTACAAACGTCCGTGTGCGGGAAAGCAACCACGCCAAGCCCCGGTTTCGATAATCGACGCGTCACGCCCATAATTAGGCTGGGTAATTCGGCGAACGGGGCAATTACCGAGGCAATCGTCGGAGGGCACGCGTCGAGAACCGGGTTCTCGTTTTCCGTGGCGCGTGTTCCGCAGGCGTATAAATTTCTCCGCTGAAGAAATATCGTTGCAGGGGCGGTGATAGTCGACGACCGGCTGGAGACGCAATTAGAGTGGAAAAATATTAGCTCGGTAACGGGAGAGCCGTGTAACGCGATGCCTTTTAAATTCGGTAATTGTCCAACGGGGAGAAAGTGGTTGCGCCGACGTAATCGACGTTGTGGCGCTCGGACACTGGCGCGCGCACGCCTCAAACCACCGCGAGTGCTGTCGTCAGCTTCGAAAATACTAATGCCAATACTCTTTCGTCGTGAGTTTTCTTCTTCTTCTTCTTCTTTCTTTTCCACAAGTGCATCAGACGCTCGTGCGCCACCGTGTGCTTCCGTTTTTCCTTCTGTTTCCTTCTCTTTTTCTTCGCTTTGATCCGCGTTTACTTTCAGGAATAAAGGATGCTCTTTGAGGTGATTTGGATACGAGGAATACAGAAGAAGAGCGCGATGAGTCTCACAGTTGCCACTTTTTACGAGAGAACAGCTTTTATATTCAGCTGGATGTCGATCAATCGCAAAACAAAAATTTTAGGAAATTTTGTAAAAATTGGATGAAAGTTCTTCGTTTGGTTTTTACATCCTCTGTGAAATTTTAAGAATACTGTTTGTCGTTATACTAAAACACTGAAACTAGTAAAGTGCTGCTTCTTAATAAATTTTTACAAAACTTGGTCGATCTATCAGCTATTTTTGGAAAGCACCATCGTCCTTTCTAACAGGTTCTTTTCGCTTTTAACTATCTTTTATTAGTGGCATTTTTTTTTTTTTTTTAGACATAAAGCGACACTGACGTAAAAAGATCAACGAAAATGTACTTATCAAGTTTTTCTTCTGTGCTTTTCGCACGTTAAATCGATTAGAAAGGAAAATTTGTTTTAAAAAAGTTTAGGTAAATGTTTAATTTAATGTAGGATTACGTTGCGCAATTTTGGTCGTGTGTTCTGTGTGGTGCAGGAAATGAAATGCACGAGGTGGACGATGTAAAGAATTAATTAAAGGTGATTATTAAGTCAATTTGCGAGGTCGTGCGTATTTTTAGCTGCATATAAGAGAGTAACAAAGAACATGAAATTTAACTTGGATATACCTGAATTTTTGTATGACGCTTTTGACGATTCTTGCGACGCTACGTACTTTTTACAAAGTAAGCATATATTCAGAAACACCTATGTACCAACTTGGCGTAACGTTCATTCAAACTAATTAAATTATAATTAAATTATAATGAAAATACCTTACATTATAAACCAACATTGGTACTACGACCTTGTGAATTTCTTAAGGGAAACAATAGTATTATCTAACAGCAGACAAATCATCAGAGAATCCTCTGTGTTCTGTTTTGTGCATCGCGCGGTAGTGCCAAGGGCCTGGGCAAAAGTCCCACTTCTCTTCAACAGCAAATAAATGTAAATATATACAGCTTATTAATTTACATTACCAGCCTGTCGTCGCTCGCTTAAAATGCCTCAAAATTATACTTGATATCCGCTGAAGCTGAATGATTGCCTTCAACGCCATTTCAAGAAAATTTGAAGAATCACAGTTATGCTATACCGACAAAATCAAAGAAATTTCCAAATTCAACGAACAATCGGAAATAATAAATTATCATCGACGACGATCTTTAGAACTTCTAACGTTCTTTTGAATACCGACACAAATAGAGAATACTTTTTGTATACGTGTGTGATGGTATCGCAATTGGTAATTATTAAGTACAAAGGTGAAAGATAAATGTGGCAAATAGGAATAAAACAAAAGAGCAAACAGAAGATGGTTTGTGCTTCAAGCTGTCTTAACAGATGCGTCAGTTGTGGCAACACAATTTCCACACCGACTAGCACACGCGCGGCTCAATGAGCGACTGAGAGGTAGAAGTCAACGCATAACTTAACCCTGAACAAACCTCGAGTCATAACGTTTCTATCATTCCATGCAGACGTATTCGAGGAGGCTTGAAAACAAGATAAATATCAACGAGAAATCGATGTTTTGAGGGTATCACCTGTTGTTTCGATAAAACTAATGTCAACAGAGTAACAACATGTATCTTTATCTACATCGTCCAAATAGTTTCGAATTAAATATAGAATAGTAATATCAATTTCCTCAAAATCTGTAAATATCGTTCTAGAATCTGAGTCGCTAATAACTCGACTATGTGTTCGATGCGATGTAAAATTACTAAAAGAAACGAAAACACGAAATAAAATGTTAATTCGGAATATCGGATATAAATTGTCTAAGCATTTTCGAATTAAATATGGATGAGATTATCGAGTTAGAATGTTAGATATAGATATAGAAAATATTAGGATCCAAAATAAATTCAATAATACCGTAAGTAAATAACGCGACATTTTTCGATACGTATATTATATCAAATATCAAATTACATATGAAACGAAAATCGCGGTAGCTATTATTTCTCGTATTATCTCTACAATTGTTTACCATCTTTCCATCGAGTTTCATGCTCCTCTCTTATAGAATTATATAGAATATAATAATAATATAGAATTCCGATTTGTCAAACTGAAACCCGAGAAAGGACGCAATATTTAAAAAATAATTTAACAGTGTGTCAGTTTTCCATTTTTAGAATTCTCTTTCATAGTCTTTACATTAAAAAAAAAAAAAAACAGAATTTGATATTCTACATTGATTGAATGAAAATTACAAATGAAATGTTACTTTAAACAGGTTACTTTTAACAGCGCGAGAAAATAGACGAAACGAATGCATAGTAAGCATTCTGCGCAATCGTGGATGAATTACGCGGGACGAATTATCAAAAGACCGGTTAAAAATCGTTAATCGTCGACGAGGCTTGGAAATCTTCCAAATTACGATATTCCCGTCACGACAATGAGTTATATTCGGTGGTTGATAGTTCGCGGCCGTACGCGTGACCGCGGCGACGTCTATTTTTGCTCCATTTCATCTTAGGCGGGCCGCTTGTCAATTCAACGCATGTACAGTGAAATCGATACGTTAAATAAACCTTTCGCAAAGTCGCTGTGCCTCGGTCGATCGAATTGTATGAGTCACTGATGGATTTTTAGAGTTTGGATTAATTGTCATTGGCAATTTGGTCACGAAACACGAATAGAAACGACCCGAGTATAACGATAAGGGATAAGGTATTGCGTTCAGAGCGTGGAATAACAAGTATTAATTATTGTGAACTGGATTTTAGACTTCGATCGCTTCGGTCAGATGGGACTGATACAGTTTGAATTAATTTAGGTTAGTTAAATTTAGAATATTTAATTTCAATTGATATTCTATATTTCATACAGGCGATTTAATCGATAGTCTTTATAAAGGAAAACATAATATTGGTTAGATGGAATTATTTAAAAATTAAGTAAATAATTCAATTCAAACTTCGACGTATCGATTTATGATCGACAAAACTGCTTGAGAATTAATTATCGAGTTTATCAAAGATCTAGATTAAAAGAGGAACAATCTACGAGAAGTATGTGCACAAGTTTCGGTGAATTTTATTTTTACAAAGTCACGTGATATTATCCGAAATACGCGTAAAGAAACCTCCTGAAAATTTCCGCGATTTAAATAATAAACAATAACCCAATAAATATTGAAATTTCTTCAAAATTGGTAAAATTGTAAGATCTGAGCGGACAAAGAAACAAAGAAATATTAAGCAAAAAAAACAGATAATTTAAATTCGCGGTTGGCCCTTAGCGGGTTAATAGCACTGACGAAGTCCTAGAGACTTTGAAAGAATCTATACAAATTCATTGTTACCACGGCGGACAAAAGACGAGCGAAAAGACTGGACGAAAAGAACAATCGGAGCTGCGTTTGAAACGGGAACGAGAATAGCAAACGAGAATGGCGAAAAAGGGAGCTGGGGGATCCGGAGGGGGAAAGAAAAACACGCGGAGGGCGCCACGCAATAAAGGTCGATGACCCTAAAGTGCCACCTGTACGTCCTGAACCAGTTCCCCTTTTCGGCAGCAATGTGGGTCAGCACGCTTCCTCGACTAAAAAGGGCATGCTTGTATTGGCGAACCACCGACGGTGGTTCGACGCGTGCCCGGACCGAAGAATGGAGACGAAACATGCTCAACAGCGGCCATTGTGCGTGAGTGGTACGCGTTGTACTTAAACGGGGATGAAAAAGCATATATTCACCGATTAATACGAGTTGATCGACCGGAAACAATCAACGCGTTAAAAAGAACCGTCTTATTAATAATGATTATTTAATCATTTCTTGAAAAAAAAAATACTCGATTTGATTATGAATATAGGTCGTTGCAGAGATCTCCTTAACGAGAACGTATCGACGAGTTTCACGACGCAACGTTTGACCGCATTTTTTACGTTTACTCGTTACCGACCGCCGAGATGTTAATTATTCTGCGGAAGAAAAACGAGGTCGCTTGAAAATGCACCGATCTAACGTAAGAACGTGACGAAAAAAAGTGAACGACCGAAAATACGTTTCACATACGTTGTACATACGCGTTGGCGCAAGGAAGAGAATGGAAGATATCGGATTCGCATTTGAAGTCCTTGCAAAAACCGCGCTGACGCCAATGGTCGCTTTCCTAACCACGAAACGCGTATTTACATCGGATACGCATTAGCGCACGTACACGCGAGCCGGTCAGCTGTTCGAACGACGACGTCCAGACGCGAAATCCTCGAGAGCAGCGTGCCGCGTCCTCGAGACGATTCCGTTCCTCGACCTCGTGGAAACGAGGCTAACCGCGCGAGCCGCACGTCTTTGCAGACAAGAAGATGGCGGGGGAGGCGGGGTTGATGGGTAAAACGCGAATTAGGTTAGGTTGCATCGCGCGAGGGATACGCGGATAAAGCGAGTAATAACCGAATTGATGGCAATGGAGCGGAATGGAATTCCAGTTTCTAACCTATTCGTGAAATACATCGTACGCAAGGGAGGATATGCGGGACGCCAGGGTGGAAAAGCATGATTCGAAGGGTCAATGAGAATGCTGGCAGGTCGATAGCAATGGCGCCGCGAAGCTACGAAGAAAATCAATCCTGTACGGCACGCGATGTGTTTTGACGTGCCTACTTATTTCGTCGTTCGTTTCTCGAAACGCCACGATGTTATAGCGTTTTCGTCCGAAGGATTCGAGTAATCGTAGGATAGATAAGAATCGTCTTAGTGGTATATAATAATACGATAGGAAGAAAAATGTACACGAGAGTGCAGAAATACCGAGAGTACACTGACGTACCGACCGAGGTAGCCGGAAAAGACGAGGCCGCAGGGCCACGCACACGTACACACCAAGATCGCGCGTACACTGACACGTACGTACGCAGCCAAGGTGGTATCGTACACTCCGCATATAACGATATACCCATTCACGGATTGTCGATTATAAGAAAAATGTTCGTGTCGCTTACTTTTGATCACTCGTTCCGTTGTGGAGAGCTTCTGCGAGTTGTTCGAGGTCATGCTGTACGAGGATTTTGTCGGGTGGGCGCCGGCCTCTCGTTCTCTTTCTCTCCTCTCGCCTCTCTTGGCTATTTCACTGTTCCTCTTCCCGGTCACACAGGATCGTCTCTCTCTCCCCTCACCGTGTCACTCTGTCACTCGGCTTTTTTCTTCTTTCTCTAACCGTAGTTACTCGCGCGAGGTAGCACCTTCCTCTCACGAACGGGGGGTTGGGTGGAAGGAGAGGGCGGTATTTTCACCTCGCAGCCCGGCGCGGCACACACACATATACACGTACGGAGTAGGGGGAGGGAGGAGACGGGGGTCGGAGAGGTGACGGAAGTTATCGCACGATGCGGCACATCGGTGGCTCCGGAGCGTTGTTCATTGGGCGTTTGCAGAGTGAGAAAATTATTCTCTACCGTGTGTGCGTTCCTCTCACTCCCCGTATATTTACTACGCCGACCGACCTACGGTATGACTCTTCTCTCCTCTCTTTCTCGTTCGCTCCCCTCTTCTCTTTCTCTGCTTCACGGTCTTGCTCTAACGCGAACTCCCTCTGCCCGACAAAAGGTACCACCAACGCCTTTTGCGGGGCGAGTAACTGGATCGCTGGACCACGCGAGCTGCACGGCCCGCACCAACGGGGTCTCGCAACCGCGGTACCACCACACGAGTAGCACAACAGAGTCTCCGAGTGAACGACAACCGTCAGAGACAAGAGTACCGAGACTACTAAGCGAGGGCGACAGCGGCGACAGCGACCACGGCGGCGAGGCGGAGGACAGCGACAACGATCGACGGCGCGAACATAGAAAGAACCAGCACGATAAAAAAATACAACAGCGACGGCCACGGCGCAGCAGACGACGAAGACGATGATGATAACGACAACGACCACACGACGACGACGACGACGACGGCGACAACACCGTAATGACGAGCACCGCGACGCGGAACCGTGACACCGACACCCACGGCCGACAGCACCACGCCGCTAAATTCTACTAACAAGATGTCTGTCAGTCTGGCACTCCGCGGCACGCACACTGACGGCCGGCGGGAGACGGTCGCGCAGTCCTCCACGCGCACCAATCATTTCAGAGCTCAGATTGGTCGCGCCATCACCAGCTGCCGCCACCCGTTCGCTGAGTGGAGGCGCCACTGACCGCGCTGGTCAATCGACGGTCTTCCATCTAAATCGACGAAAATTTCATGTTTACAACGCCGCTGTATCCAATTCAATCGATCTATTCGATTTTATTATCCGAAAAACAGTTTTAACACAGGGGAAATCATTCGCAAACGGGCGCATCGATCGATTTGTCGAACTAGGTTAGTAGGCCACTTGTTAGTCTTCCAAGAAGATAACTTTGAACGCTCCCAAATTTGGTAGCGGTTGTCAATTTCAATAACTGTCCAACTTGCATTTGAAATGTGCCTTCGCTTAATCGTATCGGTCTATGTTCTTTAAGGATCGTTTTTACGTTATTCCATCGGAACGTAAACAACAGCCGGTAAGTTAGCTGATCACATGCAATACCGCCAGATTCAAATTAAGTCTTATGCAACAAATGCAATTCCAATGACTGAATTTTAATGTTACTGTATTTGTAAGATACACATGCACAATTTTACACCATTCGTCATAGAAACTTCAACAACTCGTATCTATCGTTAAAACTCCAACTTTGGTCTCTTCTCCACCCAGGCCTTTATATTCGGAATCGCCAGAACCTTTTCCTTCAGAGACTTCAAATGCGGCTTATCTTTGGTTATATCAGATTCATAAGCCGTATTTAAGGAATCTGATATACCGACAAAGAACAGATCAGCATAGCTCAACTAAAAGATACGAGAAATACAAATCAATTAATTTCTTATTCTGCGTATAAGAACGTACTATTGAATTAAACATGCTTACCTGATTGCCATGCAAATATCCGTTGTTATTCTTTGCCAGATCTTCCAGTTTATTCAGGTAGAACGGAAACACTCTCGACATTACGTCGATTTTCTTTTTGGCTTTCAAAACTGGATCAGACTCTCTATAATAAGACGATATTGTCACTGAAAAGAAAAAGGGAAACTTATGGATCTCATGTAGCAAGATTGAATTGTTATTCGCAGCAGCGTATCGTTGGGAAAGGAATCAATTTGTTCATGGGTACGAAATCAATATTTACGCCATCTGAAATCGTAAAGAGCGCTAGCGATCGCGTCAATCTGCAACGTATCCAAATCAGTTTTGCCAAGCAGATTAAACTGTTTGGCCAGGTAGCGGCAAATAGGTAGTGTTTGCGAGTAAACTTTGCCGTTGATTTCCAACGTGGGCAGCTGACCGAACGGGGTCGCTGAAAAAACATTAAAATGTAGTTGGAGATCGTGAAATTCATATGGAAATAAGGTAAAAAGAGATATACTTGACTTCATGTTGGACCACTCTTCCGACGAATGGTTTATGCGAATATCCTGGAATTCAACGCCCCCATAGCTGAGAAGAAATCTGATGGGTTCTCCGAGTCCCATTACGTTGAAATATACTAATTTGTAACTCGCCATCATTGTAAATCTGTGAAATGTAAAAAAATGTAATTTTAAATGACACGATCGGTTTAAAGGTATGATTTTAATTTAAATTAGTTTAAATAATTGCTGATTTAATGAAAACATTTTCTACAATTTTAGAGAATTTGATGAGTGTAATATCTCTATTAACAATGTTGTTTTTAGTATGTATGGAGTAGATACTTACAGACAGTCAAGTGCAACGCACGGTAATTCACTGTAGAGTAACTGGTTCCCAAGGTTATGTAAGAATTATATATTTCCCTCTCCAAAGTCTGGACTTCTTTCGTCCTACTCTTGCCTGACACATTTTCTCCGTCTATAAAATGCTGTGGGCATTCTCATTGGTTTACCACTTCGGAGTCTCCTCATACTCACTCTCTTCTGATACTTTCACTTTAGTATAGTACAGTGTACAGAAAGATTCTCGATTGCTCCAATATAAATTACAGAATCGTTCCTACATATTAATTAAATTTAAAAAATGCTTCTTTATCTACAAACTTATGCGATGCTATTTAAAAAAAAAAAAAAAACGATATCATCTACTTTTTAAAATTAATTCAAATTCAACGACATCTTTGAAATAAATTCGCAATTTTTATATGATATGAAAATTCTCTTACAATAAAATGATTTGAAAACACAAAGTGAAGTGAGCAATGTTTCTTTCTTGACGCGAAGAAGCTTAACCAATCTCTATGGCTATAAATCATCTAGTTTTCCTTAATTAAAGAATACTCAACGTTACATGTTTTTAATTAAATTTCGTTTTATGCAGGACAGGTTAAGAGGTTTGCATTTAGTTGAAACTTTGATAAACAGAACGGACTCGTTTCTCAACTTAAGCTCTGTGGCCTGACAAGATAAGGAAGCCGGTGTCTGGAACAAGGAATCCTTGTTCTGTAAAATGACCGCCTGGCGATTTATCTTAATTACAATAGTCTTAATGAAGACGAAAGATTCTCGTGTGATCAACGGCGAGATTCTCCCGGATAATTTAAGTTCATATTACAATGAATCTATGGAGATCGAGAAACGCCTCCCAGAGGATGTAGTTCCCAGGAAATATGTGATTGCGATTTCGCCTGACTTTAAAAAGGACGAATTTCACGGTAGCGTTCGCATCGATCTCGAATTACTAAAAGTTAGTTTCGATTATTGAAATGTAAGAATAATTGTAGCGTACAAAATATTTAAAAATATCGTATCGTTAAAATTTTTCAAAGGACCGAAGCTATATCGTTTTACACTCGAAGGATCTAACCATAGCGTCAACCAAATTATACGCAGAAAAATCTCAAACGGAAGTACGAATACAGTACGTCTATGCTGTAAAAAAACGTGAGATGTTGGTTATCAAGCCTTATAGAAATATCTCTTTAGGAGAATACTTCTTGAAAATGAATTTTAGTGGTAGTTTGAAAGGAAAAATGAGTGGATTCTATTTGAGCACCTACGTGGATGAAAATAAGTCTGTTCGGTAAATATCATGTATATTTTAATGTCAAGGAATTACGATCGTCTGTACGATGATGATCCCGTATTGTTTATTATGCAGAAAATTAGCAGTATCCCAATTCGAGCCATTCTACGCTCGAACAGCTTTTCCTTGCTTCGACGAACCAAGCTTCAAGTCCATTTTTGTTATTCGTCTCGTCTATTCAAAGAAGTTTTTATATCACGCACAATCTAACATGCCAATTGTAGTAAGTTAATACGCGAATTACTAATCCTTAAAGATATACAATAATATTATTTTCCCTAGAAAATGGAGACGATGAAATGTGATAGCGACAAAACGATCGCGTACTTCGAGCCTACGCCACCAATGTCCACTTATTTCGTTGCCTTCCTCGTCAGTGACTTCGAGTGTTTAGGATCTAACATGGATCTTCTGAACGGAAGTAAAATACCAGTTGCTGTCTGTGTAAGACCCATGTTCAAGCAAAAAGCGGTATTCGCCTTAAATGTCACAATCAAAGCGATGAAGTATTATCTGGAGATCTTTCAAATCGACTATCCGCTACCAAAGATAGGTAATTAAAAAATTTAATCTAGACCTGAATTTAATAATCTCCCTTTTTGAATTCTATTAAGCGTAAATTACTGAAATATATTTACTCTATTATTGACATCAGAATATTCATTGTTTCTATATTTGGAAATCTTTCTTTTAACCGATAGTTTTGTTATAAAAAATCAAAAGTTTTCTTTGATCGAATAAACTTAGTACACAATTTAATACTTAAGGCTGTAGTATTCATAGAATTAATATATAATTATTGTAAAAAAGATTATGCCTTTGACGACTAAGAAAATGTGTTTCATCAATCAGATCTAGTCGCCATACCCGATTTCACAGCAGGCGCCATGGAAAACTGGGGCCTGATCACATTCCGTGAAACAGAGCTTCTTCATAGCGAGAACGACAGTTCTTGCCACAATATGAGAAGCGTCAGCTTGACTGTGGCCCATGAATTGGCGCACATGTGGTTCGGAAATCTGGTCACCATGAAATGGTGGGACGATCTTTGGTTGAACGAAGGTTTCGCCACTTATATGGAGCACGTGGCGGTTGACTCCTTGTTTCCCGACTGGAAGCTGGTCATGCACTTCCAAATCTACGATCAGTAATTTTATATTATACAATCCCAATTTTTCCCTTAACTTCCATCCCTCTTTTTTACATCAGATGGATTCCTTTCCACTGTACACGAAATACGTTTCTATGAAGCACGATATCAAACTACGTACTCGCCCAGTTGTAAAACGAATCGAAGATTTAGACGAAATAGAAGAAATGTTCGATCGAATTTCATATCAAAAAGTACGTTCAATTTTGTAGGTATACACATTTTTCTATTTTAGAAATCGATCGTCAAACGATAGAAAATACAACACTTCGGTACGGAATAAGAAGTCGAAATATTTTTAATTTTCTGTGGATAGAAATAAAAGGAAATTTCACTCGCGTGTCTTTAAGCATCAAACGAATGTAATACACGTAATACGAAAGCTCGAGATATATCGATTCGGCTTAAATTTGATGAGAGAATTAATCCTTATATTTTCGAGAATTGTCGAAAAGTGTCACAGAGGGAAGATAAAAGAAGTACAGCAATTGGTTGGTTGAATGCTAGGCGGCGTCGGTGATTAGGATGCTCGAGGACGCGGTTGGCAATTCTAAGTTCATTTCTGCTGTCAGAAAGTATCTGAGAATGTACCAGTTTCGTAACGCGGAGTCCCGCGAGCTATTCGATATCCTGGGGAACGCTACACAAGCCGCCATCGATGTCGTCGATTTTGTCGGTCGATGGATGAGGTTCCCCGGATTTCCGGTGATCAACGTCCGTCGAGACAATGCAGGCTTTCAACTGTCCCGGCGACGCTTCGCGACGAGTACACGATTCAGTGAAACGATCGAGTACGTACAGAGAATAAAAGGAGATCTTGAAGAGAGGAAAAGAGAGAGGGGGATACAAAATACTAAAGTAACGTGAAATAAATGGGACGAAGTAGAAAACGAAATGAGAAAAATGTCATAAAAGTAATATTACTGAAATACACGACTAAACTCAAATTCCCAAAATCTTAATCTATACAAGAAATGTCTCGTATAACTGTTACGCGTATTATACTAGTGCTGCTATTATTTTTAACTCGCCATTTATAAACGTCATATTCGTTTATAGCGACGGAAGTTGGACAGTTCCGATTAGATACGTAACAAGCAGAAAAAATGCTATCAAGCTGGATTGGTTCCTCGCTAATTATTCTTGCGGTAATAATAGCGCACGTAACAATCTTCCGCTCTCAGTTCTTTAACGCACAGTGCGAATTACAGTGGAATTGTCGCTGGACAAGCCAGTGGATTGGATCAAACTGAATCATGATTCGATCGGCTATTACATCGTGAACTACACGGAAGATGCCTGGAACGTTTTCAGCAATTTATTATTCTACAACCATTCGGTATATATCACGGTTACTTTATATCGTTCTCCAAGTTCCTTGGTTGTCATCTAATAGTTTTCTCGTTGAAACTGTCGTAGATGTTAAGCGCTATGAACAGGGCGGACTTGTTGCACGATGCTTTTCTTCTGGCGGAAACTGACTTGAACTATTCTATAGCTATGAACCTAACTTCTTATCTGATGAACGAAGACGATTATCAACCGTGGGTCGTGGCTATGAGATGGTTCGGGCAAATGAACAGACTTCTTGACAGAAGCCACATACTTCCACGTTTTCAAGTAATAAAATTATTAGAAAATTATAATTGTCATACTACTTCTTCTTCTTCTTCTTCTTCTTCTTCTTCATTGTTATATTTTTTTATACGAATTCCCAGTCGTATGCGAGGAATCTGATCAACAGAATTTATCGTCAAGTGGGGTGGCGTATTCATCGGAAAGATTCGTTTAAAGACAGGTTAGTTCACGCTCGTATAGTAAGAAAAATATATGTTATTTTAATTGAAACGTGTAAGAAAAATCTTGGTGATTGTTATATGCTAACAAAATTATGTTTCCTACCCTTGTAAATTCTACTCTTAAGTTTTAAAATTCTTATTCCAGTAGTACAGGGTCAAAGAAATAAATCTCTTTCAGATCTTCTCTAAACTCTATTTACTTTAAGAATCAAATTATTCTCCTACGTTTACAATTGCTTTCTAAATAATTAATCTTCCTAAACAAATAAACGACAAAATCTTTCGAATTGCATAAATCTTCTATTACATTTTCCTCTTCTCTTCCCTCGTCGGCGATGCTTTCCAAAGCGAGCATCCATTAAGAAAAGTCTTCTTTCTGTTCGTTTCAAGAGAATTTCGCGTCTTGATATTGAACGCAGCCTGCAGCGTAGGCCACCAACACTGCCTCGAGACAGCCGGAAGGAGGCTGCGGAAATTTCTGTTGGAGAACAGCGCCGGTGGTAGCGAGCAAATGTTACCAGCCGATATTCGGTCTATCGTCTATTCGTTCGGTAAGAAGAAGATACATGGCAAATATTTTCCATTCTCCGTGTGTGTACCTTTTGTTATTCACGATAATGACGGCGTACGATAGGCCTCGTTACGATGTCGGCCGACGTCGGATCGATATTCGAGAAAATGTCGCTACTACTCGAGACGGAGAACGACGCACAGGAAAGAGAACGTCTGATGATCGGGATGACTGGAGTTGCGGACAAAGATATTCTTAATCGGTTCGTCAGACCGCGATTCATTCCCGAGCTAATTGCCAACAAACGCGCTCCTTCGACGCTCTCACAGCTCTCTGTTATCTTCTCGCGTGTCGCTGTCCAATTTGTCGAAGTCGCGTCGGATTTATAGCGCTCCACCAAGGGGGAATATAAATTTATAGGCGAATGTAAAACGGAGACGCGAAAAGAGGAATTGAGCTCACGTGCCCGAAGAAGTGCAATTCGAGTCTATCTTTACGCATTTTGTAATCGTCAACTGTTAGAATTCGTGATATCAATTTGCAGGATATTTAATTAAATTAAAATGTTTGCCATTTCAATGGAAATCTTAGATTTTTTTTTAATTTCCCATTGTCTGTTCAAAAATTCTAGACCTGCCGCGCTTTTTTTAAATTTTAGAGACGCAAACTGTTCAAATCTCAGGATCCTCCGTGTACGAATCTGAAGTTGTCAAATCTTGGAATTCGGAATATCACTTTTCGAGGTTGATTTAAGAATTTTCGATTCCCGGGACCTTCAAACCTCGATATCCCCAATCTTAAGAACTTCCAAATCTCAGAATTCTCAATCTTAAGAACTTCCAAATCTCAATTTTAAGAATTTTCTAATCTTAGCAATTCTCGAATTTCGAAGTTTTTAAACCTTTAACTACTTCGTGTGCAAAGTCCCGAAACTTATCAAATCATAACTATAAAATATTCGACAATTCCCCAAATTGCGATTTGTCTCTTTGGGAATTCTTTTCATGTCCGTTTGGCTTCAGATATTTAGAGCGAGCAACAGACGAGACATTCATTCGCAAGCAAGACTTTGCGGAGCTGTTGATCAAGATCGCCGCGAATCCCGCGGGATTAGACGTCGCTTGGAATTTTGTACGGTATCGACGTTCTTTCAAATATCCGGACAACTTTTGTACAATTTTCACGATCTAAACCATCCTAACAAATACTAATCTTTTCTCAGATCTCGATGGGAAACTCTACTTAGAAAATATGAAGCAAACGAGTACACTTTTGGGAATATCATCTGCGCAATCGTATCCTTGTTTAAAGATCATCAAAAGCTACAAGAGGTAATTTCACCTTCTTCTGACAAACGCGTATTGAAGCTATATTATAACTCGAAAGTTGTACTATCCCTGGACACTTATTTTCAGCAGCATGAAATTTAATTTAAAAAAATGCTATAAAAAATCGCTACGCGTGACGTAACATTACGAGCCGGTAAAATTGAGTTTCAAACGTTAATATCAATACGAGCACTGATAAATCGATGGTCATATCGAATCGCAATTTTATCATAATGCACGATTGATAGTTTCTTTAATAATTTATAATTCTTTTAATTTTATAAAATAAGATAAGTAGTCTTTTCGGTAATTAGCGTCGATTGGCATAAAATTATAATTGAGAAACAAACTATAAATTTATAGGATAGGATACTTATAAGGATGGTGGTTAATATTAAATAATATTATAATATGTAAAAAATTTTAATAATCTCGTTTTACAGGCAAGACAATTTTTCCTAAGAGAAGTTGACCTGAAAGTAACTGAAGCTGCAAAGAGAAACGCGATCGAGGAGATCGAAAACAACATTAATTGGCTAGAGGCGAACTCTCAAAGCATCGAACAATGGCTGTCGTCTAATGGCTTCGATTAATACCTTTATTTTAATACGATCCAAGATCTACGATTTAACTAGACCGCTATACCTATTATACCAAGTATTTAATTAACGGAAACGCTCGAATGTATTTTAAAATTCATTATCGCATACTATTGGCGCGATCAGATTAATGTTCTGCGATCTGTCCGAAGATATGCGATTGATATCTCTGTAGCAGCCTCAGTTTTATTAACACTAGGTTCTAGTAAACCAGTCGTAAACGCAATAAATACATAACTCTTGCATTGTCAACTTCTCGAGGCATTCATAACATTATGTTTAAAAAAAAATTAACATTATCTTATTATAAGATTTACAATGTTTAATAAATTATCATTTCATAAATATTTGGAATCGAATAGAAAAAGCGAAAATTCGGTCGCAAGATTTAAACTTCGTTTAATCTTTTTCTCCTTATTTCTTCAAATTTCGAAATACTCGACTCGTAGAATATCTGGAATGTATAAAAAGTAATTTCGTAAAAAATAATACAAAGTTTCGATACAATATTATCATTAACAAGAAATAGATCGATAGGTACATACGTTGAATGCATCCAAGGAATAAATCTTCCTGCTCTAGTGTGTTATAGTCGTCTCTTGCGATCTAAATCGGTCCAGTTTTGACGTCGTTTGCACCTGCGTGCCGACGAAAAAACTAACTGGTTCGAAGGGTCACCCTCGTTCGAGGCAGAGGAAACACTATGAATGTCTTTTTAATAGAACCATTTACAGAATACTGCCAACTGTCCAGCAATCGTGCTCAAATAATCTATGTAGTGTTCCTCAGCGTTTGACAGGATACAGATCCCGGTCAGGGATCTCTTAAGCACGTTGTCAGTCGTGTAGTGAAACCATATTGATGATCCTGGATGCAAGTCAACGATTCGATCAAAGCGTCAATGTGACGGGAGTACATCGTCGTCACTGATCACCACCATAGTCTCTAGCTTGGCTGAGGTGGATAGATCGAATTTCCATTTGTCTCACCGCCCTATTCCATGCAGATACTGCCGATGCTACCGCTTCCTCAATTCTTGACAGGCTTGTCGAATGAGCTGGAAGCTATTTAGCCTGTTTTGGCTCAGGTTAGTGGGATCCCATTGTGAGAGCACGCGGTCAATGTATCGCTAATAAAGTGGGCAGGCGTGAAGGAAGTGAGATCTGTAGGATTGCGCGGGAGAGGGTAAGGAGGTCGTGAGTTTAAGCAAGCCTCCACCCGCGTAAGAATCGTACATAATTGTCGCCCGTGAGCTTCTGCTCATTGATAATCCTTTTCAGGTGACTTTTTACGGAGCGTATTCCCCTTTCCAAAATTCCGCCGAAGTTTTGGTGAGGGGGTGGCGTGCTCGGAAGGATGAGAAGCCACTCTACGCCTTCCTTCGCTAAGACACCGATTACTTACTCGCTATACAATAATAAGAAATAAGAAGAATCCAACAGAATTTCAAGGTTTCGTAATTCGTTTCATTGTTCTATGAAGTTTCTACCTTTATCAGAGTAGATATAATGGCATCGGCTCCTGCGCGAAATGAACAATTGAAATCAGCTAAGGAATGCGTCAGTGTTATACAAAAAAAGAGATTGCTAATTCTATGTCTTTGTTGCGGGGAAGTAAACAAAAAGACAAATATGTCCCTTTTGCAAGTACGAGCGCGGCCTTCATCCTCAATTTGAAAGGGACCGACATAATCCACGCCACAGGTAGCAGAGGCTTAAGCGACCGTTACGCGCCTAGCAGGTATATTACTCATTGGATATTATGGACTGAATGGACTCGGCCGAAACACGCAATACTCTAGCTCAAGACTTGCTTCGCTGATCGTCTGCCGGATATTAATCAAAATCTGTCATGCAGGAATGTCAAAGTTTATTGGCAGCCGCCGTGCAACAAGCAGAGATGCTCGCTGCGTATTATCATGGTAATGAGAACTTTAGAGTACGGCAGAATTCTCGGCTGTTTCGTATCGAAAAATAAAAAATAAAAAATCTATCGCAGCGTTGGCAAGTCTTTCGTTCATCCTAAGAATTTCATCTCGGTCAACGGAGCTATAGTACTGCGCTTGTTTAATGATTTTCGTGACCCGTTGAATGTCTCCGCGGAAATTATTTGGCGCGCGAATCTAATTATTTTTCTTTCGGCTTGCTTGATCTCGATTGCGGACGAAGGAGGACAACTGTGACTTCTTTGATCCACTTCGCGAAGTTAGCGTGTTGAAGACGAACGTTAGAGTTTATTCTGAATTCTCGCTCCATACTGGGGAGCCATCTTTCGATCTGACCGTACGAGCCTCCTATTTTGTTTAAATATAAATTGTTATTAAAGCAAACGGCAAGAATATTTCGCCCGCCTTCGTCTCGCGTAATCGTTTCTTTAAGACGACGGCCGCGCCCGCTTTCAACGATGGATTCCCCGCGCTTCTTATCATATGGTACGATTATAAGGCGTCTTCGTCGTTATCTAACCAGAAACACCCTCCTAATACCCAGCCAAGGTGAGTATTTTGCCAAACTAGGTTTCCCGGCATCACCTTGTACTGTCCATCACGCAGCAATTGCCAAAAGAGACCAGCCCCGATCAACAGATCGATTCCGCACTGATACTGGAAGCAGGGGTCAGCAGGGTGTACACCTAGGGGTACTGGCACCTTTATCTTCGCTAATGGTATATTTGGCATTTCATCGGTGATAGTCGATATCACTAGGCACGTAAGGTTCGCTGAAAATGCACCGTATGTCGACATCATACGTAGTTGGGTCTTGAAATGGATGGGATTGAGACTTTTTCCAATGCCGCCAACAGTCATGTCAACGGGGGTGAGTGGAAGTCCCAATTTATCACGGAATTCTTCCGTTATAAAATGCGCTTGAGAGCCTACGTCTAGCAAAGCACGGCATAGATGTCTCTTGCCCATATTATCTATGGCGAATACTAAAGCTGTGGATAGGACCGTGCATTCGTTGTTAATTGTACTCCAAATGCACGCCTGTGCCGTGTGAGGCGATCGTAGGAGGGAATATCTCGCTGTCATTTCGTCCGTCGCGGTTAAATGTAGCACACTATGATGCTTCTTCGCACACTTTGGGCATTTTCCGCGCGTGCAATTACCTATGCTGTGTCCCGGGAGCAAACAATTGAAACAGACTCGTAGATTTTTAATCGTTTCGTATCTTTCCGGGAACGTCATGGCCAATAGAAAAGCACAATTTTCTAACTTGTGTTCGCCTGGACATAGCAAACATTTGTTTTGGCGATGAACAATCAGAGATGCCGCGACGTTGTTTTTTCCATGACGATGTCCTGATGTAACAGTCCCGCCGTTCGCGGATGATGTAGTTGTTTCATTTTCTCCTTCGTTCGAATCGGAATCGGTGGACTCCCGTTTGTCTGTTCTTATCGTAACGCGTCCTTCCTTCTGCACTAACCCAATCCATTTTCTGAGACTAAAGCTTTGGACCGGGGGATTGTTTGGAAAAAGACGCGGCGCAGCAGGCTCAGCAGACGTTCCCGGCACTGGATTATTCGCTGACGCTTGTGCAGCTCGAAAATGGTTTAAACGTTTCTCAGAGTCAGATATGACACCGAAAAATATCGCTTCGAAGATCACGCGTTCTTGTAAATGCGCCGCTTCTAACCGGGTGCCTACTACGATTTTTTCAATTTGCGACTGAACTTGATCAAATTGCTCATAGAGAACCTTATCTTCCTTAATGCGCTTTTCGAAATCTACGCTGTCTACCTCGAGATCTACCGTTTCCGCGACATTTCTTAAAACCTCTAGCTTAATTTTCACTGTGTCACGCTCAGCTAACAAAGTATTATATTTTGCCTGCATCTTGTGTACGATTCACGCAAGTAAAGACAAGGAAATAAACTCACGGGAAAAATGGACGATTGGCTTGGCGATGTTGGACCGCTGCTCGTGGCGCTCGAACGTTGCCTTTGACACTGAATCACTAACACCGTGGTCGCTCTTCTGCGCTGCTACTATCTCGTCCAGGGGATGCGATGGTAGAAACCACTTCCGATCGCACTATCTTCGCTCTGGATGCTCCTTCAACTTTGAAAACTGGTGGCTGAGATTGTTTCTGACGGATGCTCCTTCAACTTTGAAAACTGGTGGCTGAGATTGTTTCTGACGGATGCTCCTTCGGCTTTGACAACTGGTGGCTGAGATTGTTTCTAACGGATGCTCCTTCGGCTTTGACAACTGGTGGCTGAGATTGTTTCCAAGGCCAGGCTGTTGACGGCTGGCTCAAATGTCTTCTACGACGGTCGATCACTGGTGTAACTGGCTCGAATCCGACTCGTAGGACCAATGTTATACTACTAGTTGCGATTTAAATCGCTCCAACTTTGAGTCTGTGAGAACGTGAGCTTCGACGAAGAAACTGATTTCTCTTGCGACTCTAAACTATCCAAATGCTTCCGACTGTTTCGAATATCTGATAGTTAATGTGAACGAAAATGCGGGAAACTGCCGTTTTTATTTCGTCCCCTCCCTCCTGCAGCCAACTGTATGGGGGTGGGGGTCAGTGCAAGCAACGATGTGTTTGGTGGACGACGTTTTGACAATCTTAGGAAATTTCCATTGTTCTGTTCGCGCAGGTCACCGAGTACCGTTAAAACCATATTTACAACAGGAAGAACCCTTGGCCAATGAGGGTTCAGTTGCTGTAAACGCACATGAACCGCTGGTACTTGGAGGCTCGACCGCCAAAGGTTGGGTCTCTATAACACTAATAAAGAAATCTTGACGGTAATCTCGCCGACTTTTACCTATAGGTCATGTTTCTCACAATTCTGCCGAAAATTGTCCTTCGAGTAACGGACGATGAATTACAACATTTGCCGAAGAAACGCGTCAATACAGACTCGTAAAACTAAATACATAGAAACTATCTGTGTATTAGCAATGTTTATTGAAACACAATTTTCACTTCGTAGACCCAAGAAAGACAATAGGGCTAATTCTCTGCACCGTTATATATTCATGGATAATTCAACGAAAAATATTTGTTCGTATAATCCGCACTATACAAGGACACCTATTCTCAAATTTAACCAAACACGCCTAATGAGTCATCGCAAGTAAATTCTTAGAATTTCTCCTTTTTCACAATTGTACAGTTCCTACTTTCCATCCATAAATTAATTTAATCCTACTGCTAAAGCCGTCTTTTCACGGAAATACTACAATTCTTTCAATTTGCTGCTGAACTTGATCAAATTGCTCATAAAGAACCCTGTCTGCCTTAATGCGCTTTTCGAAATCTACGCTATCTGCCTCGAGATCTACCGTTTCTGCGACCGATTCCTTAAAACCGCTAGCTTAATTTTCGCTGTGTCACGCTCAGCTAACAAAGTATTATATTGTGCCTGTGTTTTATGTACGATTCACGCAAGTAAAGACGAGAAAATAAACTGACGGAAAAAATGGACGATTGGCTTGGCGATGTTGGACCGCTGCTCGTGGCGCTCGATCGTAAAAATCGATCGTTGTTCGCGCGTTAATTGAAACGTAGATGTATTAAATCCGTTGTATCTATATCTAATCGCGCGTAAATGAGATGAATCGCAAAAGGATGAGATGGATCGCTGAAAGACGAGATAGCTGGCGAAGAAGCTAATCGCAAAAGACAATACGGATATCGCGTGTGAACGTGGCCATGGCTTGCAGAAGAAACCGAGTTTGCTCGAGCCAACGCACGGCCAACGTCGCCGCGTTATCGTGCATTATCGAAATTTCTTTCATTAGTCATTCTTGATACACAGACCGGGCCTGGTAAACAGCCAACGAAAAGCAACGTGTACGCCTCTGTCCGCCTCTGAAACTGATCTAGACGTCTGAGTGAACTGTTCGCAAATAACCCTCGGTGTTCCACAATGTAAGCGCGCCATTAGCGTTCACCCGACGATCGTTGATTTTTAAAAACGTCTACGGCATCGGGAATTCGTCACGAATACGCGGCAGTTGAGTGAATCGGACTGGAAGAAAGGTAAATCGAATCGATGGTTCGCTTTGCTACTTTATTGTTATGTACACGCCATAAACTCTGTAACTCGGAAGCGTCTACTACGAAGCTACAATTTTGCTCATTTTTTCTGTTGTGCTTATATAAGTTCAAATTATAAATTTTACCGCATCTTGAACTTTTTGTCGCGGGTGTTAGTGTTTGCGAGTCGAAGATTACCTCTGTGAATGAAAATTTGATAATCGCGGTGAAACGGCTCGAAGTAATGGACACACGCATATCTGCATCTTACGATTCAACGAACGACAAATCAAGAATTCGTATCGTATTCGGCACTCGCCATGCTCTTGATCTTCACGCTGTGTAACTGCATGTCCCTCTCATATTCGAGGTACATAACGTAAACTAACGATCTATCTTTCTTTAAAGAAACAATTGCTGTCCGAAGGTTGAACTTGTCTTTCCTCGAGCCGCCACGATTCGAGAAATATTTATCCTCGTGGAAAGCCTCTTGAAGTCGTTCTTGTTCGTTAAATCTCTCTCGTTCAATAAATTCGATAAGACGAAACTTTGGCTCTTCTGTGAAAGCTCGAATCATCAAAATAGTTGTAATACGATACTTCCTACGGTTCCTCTTACGCACATCATCGCGACGATACTTTGAGGAAATATAGGTGAGATGCCTTTAATCAATCGTAACGTGTTTCATTTGAATAGACGAAGGCTCAGTGTCCACTGAGGAAGATGAATAAAACGGTGCACTACGCGCTGGTGGCATTCTGGGAGAAATCCGGCTGCAAGATCGTGGCTGATTGTTACCCGGCGAAGCAGGATGCAACGTACAGGGCGATCGTGCTCAGTACAATTGACGGATTGAAGAAGCTGGAGAACGATAAGATCAGCATCGATCGGGACAAGTAAGCGCGCTAATTCGAATCGTGACACGTTCTCGATAGTCGAGAAATATTCGTCGAACGAACGTTGGAAACTCTAACTCGGTTGTTCGATGTTTTCAATGATATTCTTTCGATATTTTGATATTAATCGGATTCTTGAGAAGAATCTGCGTAATTTCGTACGACACTATGGTTGCAAAGATATTCGCACATAGTTGCATTTATTTTTGCATATAATCCTCTTGCACGATAATTCATCGCTTAATAATGTTACTGAATTGAAAAAGTTACAAGTTATATCTCGTACATATCCTTCTTTACGATCTTTTACAACGATTAAGACAATCATCGGAATTGTAATTTAAATATAAGATCCATTTGTAACATTTCACTTACTTTTCACCTTTAGAATTTTACCTTTCGCGATAGCTTTTTTAATTCTGTTACCGATATCGTCGCAGTTGTGCGAGAGGACCCTGACAGTGTTTTCAAGCGATTATAAAAATGTTTGTATAAGTTATAAAAATGTTCTTTTCGCACGTCAAATTGATCGCAGACGGATGGAAAATAATTCTTGCAAAAATATCTAAACGATTTCTAAGGAAGTTTCTGAAGGACGTTCTTTAGAAATATCGTTCTTCTGCAGATACACGGTGCACTTGCTCATCGGTGAACTACATTACGCCTGCCTGACGATGAAACCGGATTGTCCTTCGTCAGCGGCCAAGCTGGAATTCTGTTCCCAGGTGTTCCTCGAGAGATTGCGAAGCATTTACAGGGAGCTACCGATTCTCGCCGATCTCACGAGGGACCTAACCAATCTAGCGGTCATCGATTTCTCGAAACCTCTAAAGAAGATAGTTGTACGTCCGATCGTTTAACCTACGACCTTGCCGAGTTTAAAGGGAAATATTTTTCATCAAGAATTCAACTACTGTTGTTGTTTCAGCACGAGTACAACGAACAGGGTGAAATACTACCGAAGATGGAGAAAGAACTGGCGGAAATCCAAAAAGCATTGATGGATGGCCTGCAGAAGATGATTGACAGGGGCCAGAGGATCGAAGATCTTGTTCGAAAGACTCAGACTTTGCAAATTATGGTAAATTCGTTGCGATTTGTTCGAGTATTCAACTCTTAATTCTTTTAATCACCGATAATAGGAACAGAATTTTTCTGGGGCTTTTGTAAAGAAACTATAGCGTTTTACATTTTGAGGCCAGTTTTATTCGAGACAAATACATTCGTCGTTTCAAGTAATCGAAACTCGTCAAAGTGCAGCGTCGTATCATACGCAACATCGCGAGATTATTAACATTGAAACAGTCAGTTTCCTAATCTGTTTTCAAATGCATAGCCAGGTATTCTATAAATGATATAACGAAGCTAAAATAAAAAAAACTGACGTTGATCTTGGCAAAGGTATTTACTTAATAGTCACGGAAAGCACAAAACGAAACGATCATTTTCGTAAAATTCGTGATACTTCCGATCATACGGTAACAATTTAAACGCGACGCGAAGTGTTCAAACGATTTTATTCCCTGTTAAAATACATTAGTAGGTAATATAACGCATTGGTATGCAACGATATATAATTCGAAACTTGGGTGTTGTAGACTAGAGATACGAAATTCGGCCGGCAGTGAACGTGTTAGATAAAAGACCCAGGGATTCGCTATGCACGGCAAGCTCAGTTTATTCAGTAACCCATATTCCGCCGTAACAAAGAGACATAATTAGATTGGCGTCATGAAAAATATTCATTGAAACGGCGCCGATCAATAGCTGAACGCATTCTCGAGTACGACCCCAGTGTTCGTATCATTTATTTCCCCGAGGGTTGTGCGTGTCGTGATTACGCTCTTTTATTTATACGCGTTGAAACGATACAGTTAATTAGCGCAATATCGAGCGACGATTAACAACGCGCAGACACGTTAAACATGTGCCGCTTCGTTCGTTACTTTTTCACTTTGCTAATCGTATTTCATAATTAAAACTCTCTCGCACATTCTCCTTTATATTTTATTCGTTATACACGTACGCTATCGAGAAATATTCTTCAAGTTGCATTCTTTCGTGTTATTAATGCTCAATGTGTGATTTTACAGTCTCGCAAGGACTTTCAGGTGTCGACGAGAACATCCAGAAGAAAAAATAACGCGTTTGTAGCAACGGTGGCGATGGCGCTGATATTATTCCTCGCGTCTCTCTTCGTGTTTCTGCTATATCGATGGAATCTCTGATCAGCCTTGCTCCTTGACGAAATTGTTCCTAAGAAACATGGCACCGATGTATCAAATGTACGGACGGATAAACAATGTGTTAGTTACTTGGGTTCTGACCTTTTTGTCAAATATATCTTTTCGTGAATCAACAGCCGTTGTTTAATTCTTTTTCACGCGATACCGTTTGCCTTTACAAACGATTCGTTTGTGGACGGCATTAATGACTCACCCTTTTCTTTCTCGTCATTTTATGTCAACACAGATACGCGTGCACGAAAGATCTTCGCCACGCGTTTGCATTGGATTTGGATAAGAGAACGCGTTCGAGACTGTCGAAAGGTAGCCCGATCAGCTCCATCCTTTGCAAATCTTTCAATTTCATTACCTAGGAGCACGATCGACGCGCGGTTGTAAGAAACAAACGATTTTACGATACTTCCATAAGTTGGTTTATTAGAGAGAAATGATACGAACAGTTAATAGATAGCGACGTAGATTTTGAAAAATAATTCACGTAACGTTATCACGTTTATCTGTTTTCCTATTTTGAAGTTGTTCGGCGTAGCTTGCGAGCAGCTGGTTTATCTGAATCCAGTTGAAAACAAACACTTGGTGTAATAAAAGCTCACTGATTCTCCCTTCTACCTATATGTTCGCGTAACAAAAATTCATGTTCAGATAACTGGACTCGGTAAACAGAAATTCTTGAAATCGAGCGGCGAACGATTCACGCCGATCGCTTCGCGCAACGTACGTTCGACGATCGATAGTTTTAAGCATACAGCGAAGTTCGCACCGACGATTTACCAAGTCATCCACGAATTTCCATTGAGAAACACGTACTTACGCGTCGAAACCATTTTTCTCGATGGCATCCGTGGCGGAGCTTACGGCGGATCCCATCGAGTTCGAAAAGGAAGTCAAACGTAGAGACACTCTCGCGGAAGCGACCAGGCATTTGCATTTCATCGCTGCACGCAGGATACAGGTTAATGACTCTTGCTCGAAGATAACCTCTGTGAGCTTCCGTAAGAAAGGTTTTCAGGTTTTTCAGCGATCTCCTGGCGAAGATGCCGTGGAACGCGCGGGAAGATAACCTCAGGCTCGATAACCACAACTTCTACGCGAGTTATCGTTCTTATCCAATCTGGGCGCGAGTAGCGCTAATAATAAAGCCTCGTGTGTCGTAATTGTAACTGTACCCCGAGATATCGATTGCTTAAGGTCAAGATCACGACATAACGATCCAACAAGTCATCGGCGAGTCCTTGCCTTAGTTTTTTTCATTATTGCAACTAACGATACTGACAATGATCTGAGATTCGTATCCGGACACGCTCGCACAATCGAACGTTCTTAGCAACATTTTCCAAATTACTGCTCGTTGGCGTCAGTAAGTTGCCTCTTGGAACATCGACAAGTTCGATAATGAACTAAACGAAATTTGACAGACGGATTTTACAAATTATCTGTCTGAAAGCCGTCTGAAAGTCTGAAGCCGTGAAAGAGAAACTTCTTATCCGCAACGCGAGACTTTCGTCGATTTATCAATATTATTACTCGGTAAATTATCGTGCGATAGATCCGCGCGCAGAATAATTCTCGTATTAATTTCGACAGTCGTGAAAAATAGAGTTGTAACGATGCTGAAATACAGATCTTTCTCTTTGAGTACGCGCTATCCGTTCCCTATTCTTCGTTCCGAAAGATTCGATTAGGCTACCGTTCTTCTCGCGTTACAACGTTTGAATTGGATTTCGACTCGGCAGTGCAGGCCTGGATCCGCGGCATCCTCAGCCGAAAACATTTCCGATTGCTGCACCAGAGCGCGGTCAGCATTCAACGTTATTGGCGCGGCTATCGTACCAGGATCGTCGTCGATCGATATCTGGTGCATCGTGTCCATCAAATGTGGCAGGATTACTATAACGAGATGGCCACGAGGATCCAAGCGTTCTGGCGTGGCTATTGGATCAGGAAAACCGTCCTTGACATAGAGAAAATGCGACGATGGTTGAACAAAGTCTATACGAAGAACGAGGAAACCGTGAAGAGCATGAAGAGGTTTGGTATCTTTCAATTTCTTGAAAGTCCCGTCACGCTCCCGCGTACTCTTGAATTTCTCGTAGTAAATTTCATTCGACGTTTTATACGAAATACTGGAAATTTGATAGTCTCGCGCGAAACAGGCAACGTTATTTAACGGACGATGTACGCGTATTTCTTTTCTCGTGCGATAGGTTCAAACAGCAGGAGATAGAATGCGTGCAGACCATAATCGAACGCGAGTCCATGCAGTGGATACTGTTCATCCTCTTCAAGGTGAATTACAAGGAAAACACATTGTCTGGTTATCGTCGTTGTCTCGTTTTCCTCGCCACAGTTACATCATTTGCTGGGAACGGAGCAACGACCAGGTGTGTTCACCAGACTCGACAACGCACAGTTCACTTTGATCGAGGAGATGCTGAGATGCTTGGAATATAAACGCTACATGCGCGACAAGAAGACGAAGTTGAAGAGGAAATGTCAGGATTGTCAAATCGATGGGAAGCCAACGATGATCTTGCGCGGAACGTACTATGAAAGATGCGAGAAAGAGATCCACGAAATCCGGAAAAATCTGCAAGCGGGAACCGTGCCAATATATAGAAGTAAGAACTTCTAGAATTCTAGATGGGAAATTTAAGATCCGATGATTACGCCGATTAAATGCAAATCGAAGGAAATTGAAATTCTACATTTAGGTGAACCATACGAGGAACACGAGAAGAGCATTCGCAAACTGAACCGGATGCGCTTAGTAAGTAACATAGACGAAGCGTACGAAACAAGTTCGCGAGAGAAAAGTTCAAAAATCGAAATGAAGAATGATAAGCAAAGGAAGGTGTGCTCTTTGAGAAGAGAATTCGAACAGCAAGCTTGTTGCATCAAAGAAGCCGATCTTTGCGAGAAGATTAAGCAAATGGATTGTCACTTAGACCAACTCCGCTTGAAATGCCCTATTCACGATCTACCGTGTCAAAAATGAAATATTCCCAACGATTAGATGTTACAGAAAAGCGAGTATGATAAATCATAAATGGAAAATATCTCGAAAAAATAATATAGATACATAGATATAGTATATCGAGAATCACAGTAGCGAGAAATTTGTGATTGTTGATTTTGGCCAATTTCGTGTATCGATTGGATAAATCTCTGTGCATATTTTAACGTTGACTGGAGAATTTCGCGACTGAAATATATGGAAGGAAAGTGATTGAAACAGTTGTACATGGAAGATGTGTCAAAAGAATGGCACGAAAATTATTTATCACGCATGCTTCCAACGGTTTGACGATCTAAAACTATATGACGAGGGAAGTAAAACAAATAATTAAAAGAACGCAGGTATTGAAAAGAGTAAATTTTACTAAAACATTGTATTACGCGCTAAATATAAAACTACCGTAGCTAGGAAAAATCATGTAAATACATGAGGTAGGTAAGCCAGGTACATGGGAATTAGGCTTTGCAAGCAAGAGGGACGCTGATAGATTCGGCAAAGGTAACTGACTTCTGGCTGAGATCAGGTTTGGCACCCTTGTTGATTCTGTCTTTCAAATTTATCGATGCTTTGTCCTTCTTCATGCAATGGAATTGATACTCTTTCGATTTCATCTGGGTAGCCGAGCAGCCAGATGCGCAAGAAGGCACTTGACGAATCGTGAAGCACAGCTTGTCCTCAGTCTCCTTTATGTGAGTCTTCATGTCGATGCAAAGTTTGTTTTTGGCTTCTTTATTGTATCCCCAGCTTGATTCGTCGGTATTTGTTCGCCCAGATTCGGCATCGCTGATCACGTTGCTCAAATGATTCTTCTCCTCCCGTATGCAATCGAGGTCCGTCAGCAACTTCGCGTTCTCAAGAGACTCGCCCTCGCATTGCTCCTTGGTCAGAGCGTAGCTGGCGATAAATTTCTCGGGTTTTCGAAGAACACAATTCTTGGGAGCCGTAAAGTCGTCGATCGGCTGCCCGTCAAAGTTGCCACAGAGACCACGGACGGCTTTGCGGTATCTGTCTCCCACCTACGAATTTCGATGTATTACTAACTACGCCGTTGATTTTTTATTCAATCAGATGTCGTTCGTATCTTTCGAATGAAATGTCAGAAAATGATCAATTCCGTTTTTTTAAGCGAAATTACTTCCGTGGTGTACGAGCAAGCGAGCAAAGCAAGCAGATTCTCTTCTTAAAATAATTTTAAATTTCTAAATGTCGGTATCGGAACATATGAATAATCCTTAATTTTTCAGAAACAGCTACAGAAGGCTAGAAGCGTTAATGGCTATCTACGGAGGATATTCGAGCAAGAAATTAATTGAAATCTATACTTTGTTATTTACCTCGATCAGTAGACGTTCTCCATCGTAAACAAGCTTTAGTTCGTATTCGTCAGAAACCAAGCCGATAACGTGATCATCGATTTTGTAGATCTCTAACAAGATGTCCTTGTCGTCCCTTTCCTGCCAGCTCATGGCCTCAGTTATTTCGACGGCCTGACCGTTCACGAAAACTTCTAGTTGAGTCGAAATAGGCACAAGTTTAATCTCCTTGTCGCCAAGCAGAACTTTCACTATCTTTTGTCCCTTCTCCGTTTCAAGAATGAGGACGGCCACGCTGTCGTCTTTGTTCAGGCGTATCCTCTCGATCGGATTCTCCGGGTTCGCTTGAGGATACGTGGTCATGACGACGTGCCAGCAATTGCCTAATCTCAGGGGATACTCTTTGCCATCGAACGTTTGCGCCCTGGTCTTGTCCAATGCACAGACGGCTGTAAAAGTAAACGATGAGTCTATTGCGCAGAAATAAAAATACACTTGGAGATTCTTCGCTTCGATGGAACGGTTTTCGTCGATAAGAAAAATTAGTCGACATTTTTAATAAAAAATAATCGATCAGATCCACGTTCCTTTTCCTAGTGGAAGTTTCAAATCTACCAAGAAGCTTGGAATCACTACGTGCTCCGTGCAAAAATTATCAAAATATCAGCTTCGTATTCTACTGTCTAATCGATAATGCAACTAGCAGACGGTGCGACGTGTAAGCACGGTTGAAAAAGTGATTTCAAAATTGTTATACTCACATTTCTCCTCGTTATACAAAAGGTTTTGAATATCCATGTCCTCGTCTGCAGCCATCAGAATGTCTTCGGTAGAAATTCCAATAGCAGACAGGTCTATGTCATTGGCGTGAACGCTCATAGCCGGAGTATTGATGAATATGTTAACTTTTTCGAAATCGTCGACCAGGCTGACCGTGATGTTGAACACCTTCCTGCCGGCGAACCGAGGATCCGCTATGTATGTGTGAATGTCCATGAAATCTTCCAAATAATCGGTGTTTATTAGGGCGATGAGAGCCTTGGTGAAGAAATTCACGATAGACGGCGATTGGAAATCCACGGAGACGATTACTTGATCGAGAATCATAGAGATCGTAGCAGCATTTTGACAGGCTCGCAGGATCTTGTTGCCCTGCTGCATTTGTTTCTGGCAGGTTTTGATCAGAGGCGAATTTTTGATCCGTTCCTTTAACTCTTCAGTCTGGGTTGCTTTACCCTTGATCAGAAACTGTTCACCAGAGGAACAAGTGCTTCCTACGCGCAAATCTGCGTTAAATTCTACCTTTGGTATCAAGTCAGCGACCTGATCGTAGAACACCGTGTTGTCTGGCGTGATTTTCATCTGCGAAGCCGCGCAGACTTCGAACAAGGATTCAAAGCCCCAATATACCAGCGTTCGTCCTTTCTTCTCAACTTCGCTGTTGGACACGGCGATAGTTATAACGCTCTCGATACTTTCTTCGCTGGTCACTGGAATCTGTATTTGAATATCTACCGCCATTGATTTGGCCGATTTGATACCCTTGGCAGCCTCGTCCATCCACTGTTTCCTACGAGCTTGGCTGTCAGGCTTCTTGTCGGATGGCTCCATGGCTGTAGCTTTGGATGCCCATAGCTTAGCCTCTGCAGCATCGGGTGCCTTTTCTACAAAGTCGTACGATGTTTTTAATAGCAACGGCGCCACCTGCTCGCGTTCGAGATTCAGAAAGACGTCCAGTTTGCGGTATTTGTCGTTATCAGAGATCCACGGAGTCATAATCATTTCGGACAAATTATCCAAGTCCATGTCGAACCAGTTCTTGAAGTTCGGGAAGTTGTCGGATTCGCCAACTTCCAGGTCCAGTATCACCTGATTCGTTTCTGAGCTTTTATCGGAATAGACTTTGTCGGGAACTAGGATTTGCGTTGTTTTCTCGCTGGTCAGAGGACGTAAACTCAAAATGTCGTGACTGGCGACGATCGGAATGACGCTGTAATGCAATAATCGCGCCTTGTTTTCTCCCTTCAATGGCCAAAGCTTCACTTCGAAGCTGACCTTAGATAGGTCCACATCCAGAGCCATTTTCATCGGTAGGTAAACGTTGAAGTTCAGATCGACGCCGGCGATGTAGTGCTTGTGCTCGAAGGGCACGACGAAGCCAATTCTTCCTTGAATCTTCATTGCATGGAGTATACGAAGTTCGGTTTTCAAGGTGATAGTCTTTGCGTTCTTCACCTCGTTGCTCACGGATCCATCGATCTTGTAAAGCGTCGGTAGTTTGAAATCGTAGACGAATGGCAATCCGGTTTCTGTGGGGAAGCCAAACGTTACGTCGTAACTTCCTAATTGGTTGACGAACGTTCCTTCTTTTTCGCCCGTCATGTATTTGGTCAACACTAGAATCGCAAACGATACACGATTAACATACGATCGACATAGGATTTCGTTAAAACAATCTGAGTATTGGATACTATGAAATTAGTAGAAGAGCCCTGACTTTCGAAAAAAGTAGATAATCTCGTCATCTACAAATAAATAGTTATCTACGAATCGCTTCGTATTTAATGAAAAATATCTTTAAAACGTCGAATATTTATATTTACTTACATTCACGGAACATAATGAGAGCGTTCCTGTCGAAGGGCAAGAACTTCGCTCCGTACTTCCCGTTCCACATCAAGTTTCCTTCCAGAGGAATAGGTTTGTCAGGAATGATATTCAACTGTTCAGCGATCTTCTCAGCCGCCCATTTGATAGCTTCCTTCTCTTTCGGATTAGTGGTCAACTCCATAAAGGACTTAATGCTGGAAACCATGGCTACCACTTCGAACGTAGGGATCTTGAAGTCTCCGTAAGAAGAGTACGTGGCGTAGTATATGGCGTTAGGAATCAAGTTATCGTCGCTGCCAGTGTACTTCAGGATCGTACGAGAAAAGAAGTCCCCTTCGTCCATGACCGAGTCGGATATATATCCGTGAGAGTAATGGTAGCTGTAATCGGTAGTACTCAGCAGACTCTTCGCAGCGCGAGCTTTTTTCGCCAGCGTTTGAGATTCGGGGCTCTTCAGGGTCGCCAGGCTCTCCAGAGTCGACTTCACGGCCGAGTTCACGTATTTGTTCGTGTCGATCTTGGTAAATGCTGCCATTTGTTGTAACATGGTTAACGGAGGATCGGTCTTCATCAGGATGAAGACAGCGGTGCAACGCACTTCGTGGCTGTCCATGGTGTTCAGATAGATCTTGTACAAAATCGAACGCGTTAATTTTGGATAATTTTCGGCCAGTTTGGACAGAGCAGAGACCATCAACGTCCTCTGGTAGACCGTCAGATGTTCTTTGCCTTCCAGATAAGGCTCGAAAACGGGGAGAATCTTCGGATGACCGATATTACCCAAAGCCATGATGTAAGTCTGAATAGCCTGGCTTTTGCCACTATCGACAGCTTTCTTCAATTCGCCAGCCAAGTAGGGTATGTACTGTTTGCTAACTGCCTTATCGTGTTTGGACGTGAGGCGACCTAACGGGTGCACCGGATAGTGATTGTGGGTGCTCTTGACGCTCACTTGAGCGTCATGGACCAGCTGGCTGAACGCTATGAGCGCCGAGTTGCTGAGGAATGGATCGTTCTTCACTGTCTCGCCTGTAGCTAGTTTCTGAGAAACGCAAAGTCAAGATGATTCAGTACATCGTAAAAGACCATTTTTACGACTGAAAATTTCATATATTACGAGTTAATACCGTCACAAATCAATTTCCTATACGATAGATACTCACGAAGAATTCCCTGAGGTATTCAGCCGTAGGTGCACGAGCAGTCTTGGGAAGTTTAGCCAAGAGATCCGCAGCATTCGTGGAACTGACTTCCTTCTTCTCGATCCAGTCCTTGATAATCAAGAAGGCAGGCCCAGTTCCAGCTTGAGCGATAGCGGCTCTCAACACGGTCCAAGCGTTTTGTTTAGTAACCTGAGCCTTGTCGATCAATTTCAGCTCGTGAGGAGACAGACGTACGGTCTTCTCCACTTGTAACATTTTCTCCTTACTCATCGAACGAAGTAGACTGCACAGGATCGTGAACTTCTCGAGAATTTGGTTTTTAGACACGTCGCTCGGGTCTTCCATCTCGTTGGCTATTTGGTAAATAAGTTCTTTGCTTTCAGCTACAACGTCCACTTCACTGGATTTTCCAATAGGTTCGCCTTTGAAACCCATGAACATGGTCGACAGAGGATTCTGAGGAGGATTTTCCATCGTGGGTTTAGAACGCGAGAAATTGTTATCTTCGCTGCTGGAAATTGAACTGAACGAGCCAGATGAAGAGCTTCGAATATCCTGATCCTTCGTGGCTTCTTCGCTCGAGCTAGAAATCACGCTATCCGAAACTATCATCTTGTCCGAATCCTCGACTATCTTGCCGACTCTGAGTTCTTCGTTTTCTGAGAAAGGATTGCTATAAGTGTAAACCAGGTTGCCAGTGGATTCTGGATTATTCGGTTTGCCAATAGGATTCGTAATTTTCTTCAAGCTAGCCAAGGTTAGATTCATCTTGCTGGCTACCAACCCGTGTCCGTGATCGTAGAATCTCGGACTGATGTTTATCATGTTGGTAGTCACCGCTGACTGGATGGTAAAACTCTTCAGGGTCCCTGAGATGACGATTCTGCTCGTCGAAGATTGCTGCAACATTGAAAATCTTGTTTAACAAGATTACCTTCAATCATCTATACTGTACGTATTATATCGATACTCTTCGCAAGACAAATAGAATCAAAACCATCGAGAAATTAAACCTTTTACAGCATAATACCATTATCGATATTCATCGCCTGGAAACGATTGGAAATCTGCATTTTCTGCGACCAGATACAAGAAACGCAAAAAACGATAAAGCCATTCCCAGACCGTTCGTTCCATCCGAATTCTCCATTTTCATTCTATTACGCTATTAAGGGTTAACATGGCTCACTGATTGGCTATCGAAATACCGTCAAAGATACTGTCCGACTTCTAATAATAATAAATCCTGTAATATCGCCAACGATCCAAACTACTCACCGAGAAGAATTTTCCATTCTTATTGGATCCAGCTTCCCAATACTGGTTGCCAACTATACCAAATTGATAGTTCATCCTCTGATCACATTTGTCGAAGTTCTTCGATTTGCGGATATCAATATGCTGTCCATCGCCCTTCAACGTCGGTATAGGGACCAATTCTGGGCGAATATTGACAATTTGCTCTGACAGCGGCGTCATATCGTAAAGAACTTCGCATTTCCCGCCAACTGAATCTTCCACAGTTTTGAACGATCCGTACGGTTCTTCGTCGGTCGGAATCTGCGTTCCGATCGTATTGATCGCGTTCTCGCCCAGGCTGTCTACTTGCAACTGGTTAACGATACTCTTCAGGATATTCACCTCCCACGTTGGAACGTTACGATCCACGATGATGTCCTTGATCACGCCATGTTTCAGCTTGATACCGAACGGTTTATCAGAAAAAGGCATTTCACGGAGTTCCAACATTTGGTCAGAGATCTCAGTGTCCCAGCCTTCTGGCAAGGAGCTGAAGATTCGAGCATATTCAAATAGCGACACCTTCGCAGCTAGCATCTGAGGATTTGTTACTTGTATCGTGAGCAATGCTTTAATCAGGATACCGGTGTGCTGATCCGATAATTCACCCAAACTGGCCACTGTTCGACTTCGTACAAGATAAGTGTACTCGTTGCCGACCTGCCAGCCATGTTCGTAGTCGGCCGAAACTATTCCCGCTGCGGATACGTAGAAATTTTCAGCGTTAGCTTCGGTTGACCGAACGCGACAGGGTTTTAGATATTAAACGTAAAGAAAAGAAACGGAGAATAGCGAAAGACAGGCGATAAATCTTGAATCTTGATCATTCTTGGGGCTGAGAAATTTAATTTGTTAAATAACAAGTCTTGGTAATTTTAGGGATTTTGAGCAGTTCTCTGGTGAACTTTTGCGCAGTGAGATCGTTTGGATTCCCGATTGATTGATATTGAAACTTGCGTATTCTGAGACAGAGAGATTGCTTCTATGTTTATTGTCGCGATGTAGAAGCTTTTACTGATACTCCGTGTGAGAAATACCTTTCTCTAAAATTAACGGTGGAATTATCAGTCCGCAGTTTCTGGTAGGAATTTCGTAGATTTACGATACGCGGTATAATTTTGGAAATGCGAATGATTTTTTGTAAAGTATCGAAATAAAAGTGCTTGTATTGTTCATTTCTGTACATGAAGTATTTTCTTTTTTTTTTTTTTTTTTTATTCTTCTGGTACAAGTTCTATAATTCAACCGTTGATAATTATATTCTCAGTGGCGAAGGGGTAAAGCAAAGAAAAATGTTTGAACGATCAGAACTGAATTTTCAGTGTCTCGCGATAAAAAAGATTTGCCTTATTTCTGGCATTGCAAATAAGAATTTTGGGACACAATGCATTCCGCGTGAAATATGCCTTCTATTATCGAATTAATTAAAATTTACGAAAGAAGTTCAAGGGAGAAGGAAGATCGATGAGAAAGGAGGTGAAATAATTGGTAGGGTGATCTGAGTAGAATTTTCTACCTTTACTTACCAAGCAATAAAACCGTCAGCGGTAGCCACATACTGAAAGCCGTGGACATCAACCGAGAAAGTAACGCTGTATCGTCTTCGACCTCCAATTTATACTTTTAATCGTGCCAACGTAAGCAGCTAAGGAAATGTCCGTGAACTTATTTTTTGATCTACGTGTCACTCATTTCTCCTATCTATGTTTTCCGTCCCTGGTGTGTATATTAGAATAATAACTACCAGATCAAATTTTATTATCTGCTAATAGCTCTGGCGTCCAAGGAATAATAATTCCGTCAACAATATCGATTTCTTTCGAACTTACCCTTCTCCTCGTTAGAGAACATTTTTGTTCGAAATTCTCGATCTGGATCGCCGGTTGACTTATCATTTCATAAAGCACTTTTTCCATTCTTATTAGGTTGTAACATATGAGATACGCCCGACTCTTAATATTATCATATTCCAGTGAAGCTTAAATGTTGAAAAAGGAAAATCTTAATTAAAATGTAGATACACTACAAAACTAGTACATCTACCAAAATAAAGATACTCATTGAAAAACAAATTTTAACAAATTGATAGAATAAGATTTAACATCTTCTGTCGTTCTATCTTGATAATCTCGTTTGTTAAGTTAACAAAGTTAGCTCAGACTGTAAGTATATACGTTGAAGTATTTTACAATGCCCTTTACATTAAAAGTTCCTTTGCTCTAAAGAACTTTTCAGGAATTTTCTAGAATGCCTTTTAAATTAAAAAAAATGCCCTTTACATTAAAAGTTCCTTTGCTCTAAAGAACTTTTCAGGAATTTTCTAGAATGCCTTTGAAATTTAAAAAAAAAAGAAAAGAAATCGTTTCCTGCGAAGAAAATTAATCAAGTCAAAATAATATTTTGACTAACATCTTTATTAAGATTGAAATGTTACCCACAGAATCACAGTTCACGTATGATAACGATATAAAGCCGTGTCGTGATAGCGTAACTCCAGAAAACGCTAGATTTGTGTTCATAAGTAATACACTTGATCATAATATATAAAATGCAGACGTGATTACACGTGGGGTCACGGTTCGTGCGTTTTTATTAGATGCCATCAATTATATTTACGGATTTATGGATCTGCAGAATTATAGTTATTAAAGTATAATCAATAATCTCCATTAGTGTTTACTACTGTCTCCTGGTGTTCGATCTTCGTTCCTTTGTTTACAAAAAGCTGTACTTGGATGCCAAGTAACGATAATCGTAATCAAAAATTTTTTCAGACATTGAATTTTTTTTCCTTGTATCTGTATTTTCTTGCACTTTTTGTTTCAACACGTTTTAGCTAGCAGCGGAAAGAACAATCAAACAAATGGATATGTAAAAACATGGTATATTTATAGTGAATATATTTATTACAATATGTATCATAAAATATTACTTCGACTTTATATTCGACGCTTAATTAGATCTTAATTTTAGTCTCATCTCTCTCTGTCCGCCTGTAATTCTTTTTACACATATATACAGAATATTCTTCAGAAACATGCACAGCATATTTAACAATAATGATACAGCTCACGAACATTAATATCTTAAAGCTAAGGCATACGACTATCGTGTTTCATAAATATGTTATAATATAAGGTTCAGCTTAAATTAATCGTTAATTAGCGCGAACAAGCAACGGCTTCCCGCTTGAGCACGTGGTGCTATCCGTTTCCACGTCCATTTTAGAGATCGTCGCCTTCAAAATAGTCGTCGTGGGCTCGTACTTCTAAAAACACATAATTAATTAATTATCAAGAATTAACAGCCACCTAGATTTTTGAGAATCTCGTAGATTTCAACGTTCGCTTAAAAATATTTCTATTGTGTCTGCTAATATGGAATCACGCACGAGGTAAATTGAAAAGATCGTTAGGTTAATCGAACAAGCAATATCGAAAAGACTTTCATACAAAATTGCTATCTACAAAAATGATTGAAGAAATATTTAATTAACGGTTCATTGGTTATCGAGGCACATGCAAAGTGCCGAGGAAAAATATTGCTCATCCGGATGAGATATGACGATCTCTTTGCAGAGTCATACATTTTCATTCAGAAAAACAAAGTGCACTTCGAAATGTTGCAACATTCTGCATCCGGTTTCCGATCGATGCGTTTCCACGCTTTCTCGCTCAAACGCAACATAATTGCATAATCTACGTTAAAATTCGATAAGAAAAATCTAGAAATTGCATTCAAAATTTCAAAACATCTCAACACGGAGAAATCCTGCTCTTCGTTCATTCGTTCTTCGTAAGTTGTTCGTAACTCCGCTTCCGAAACATCTAAATATCTTTTCTAATATTTCCAACGACTTATAATATTTTCCCGCTCTAATATTCTCATACTGCAAGTTTCAATTCCAATTAACATCTCCAATTCAAACTGTAATTAATAATCACCTTTTCTACGCCAATGTCCACTTCCTCGAGAACTTCGTCTAAAACAGACACCAAATGATTTACGTTCTCAATCGTAAATACCATTGGCGGTTTCAATTTCAAGATATTGTCGTCCGGGCCGTCGCTGCTTATCAAAATCTTCCTGTCCTTCATCCTGGAGACCACGTGCTTCGCTTCCGACGTCGCTGGGCTTCTCTCGATCCTGTCGCGCACCAACTCGATACCCACGAACAGTCCGACACCGCGTACGTCACCGATAATTTTTCGTCGCTTGGCCAGTTTCCTCAATTCCATTAGCAGATGATTACCAACCTTCGAAGCGTTCTCTTGAAGATTCTCTTGCTCGATCACCTCCATCACGGCATTCGCTATGGCGCAGGACACTGGGTTTCCTCCATACTAGGATTCGACAGAGGACAATTTGTAAGTGTTTCATGGTTTTTGATTTCATAATGTAAAACAAATTATTCTTATTATATGCTATAAAAGAAGGAAGATATCTCAATTGGTCGGTTCGTAAACGATAACGTTTTCAACTGAGAAGAATACGAAAAACGAAGACACTTTAAAACCTTGATATTTACCGTATTAAAGTACTCTATTCCAGTGTCCTTGAAGCTCCCAGCAATGGCCGGGGTCGTAATCACCGCTGCCACAGGATGTCCGTTACCCATGGGTTTTCCTACGGTGACTATGTCAGGTATAACATCCTCGCCATAAAGCTGGAAGGCCCACATGTGGCTACCAACCCTTCCAAATCCGACTTGAACTTCATCCGCAATGCAAACACCACCGGCTTCTCTAACGTGTCTGTCATTTTATTCAAATAGTATTAACGAAACTCAAGGTAGGCGAATTATATCAACTTAATTATATCAACTATATTAAGAAATTCGACGCTGATAGAGCAACATACGCACTTGTACACGTTTCTGAAGTAATTCTGTGGCGGCAGAATTTGCCCACCGACAGACATTAAACTCTCAGCGATGAAAGCGCAAACACCCTTGCCTTCGCTCTTCAGATTCTCACAAATATTCTTCACATCATCGGCATACTTCACGCCCAGGTCTTCGTTGGGGTGGTCGATATCGCGGTACTTCCCTCGATAAACATCCGGGCATGGTGCCTGTAAACAAACACAAGAAGCTCCCATTAAATAATTGGCTGAACGTAAATATTTGGCATCCAAACACTTTGCAAGCACGAAATTTCAATTTATTCTCGCAAATACCTTTTACGATTGTAAATATAATAGCAATAATGATGATGATATTTACTGTATGTCAGAATCTACAATTATGGATCTTAATTACAAGGACGTTTCTTTGGCACAGCGAATTGGTTTCCTTAGTATACATTTTTTTTTATCCTACGAATAGAGTTATTCTAAAGTTGTAGCATGCATTGGGCAATGTTATATGCGGCGATAATTTTTTATCAAATTTATCAACGTCCTTTTTGATATTAAAGTCGTTGAAGAAGGTTAAACAATTTAATTAGACATTATTTAGGTTATCTGGCTGCTATTGTTATTTAGACTGTTTCAGATATATTACGATTTAATTTAATATAATAATAGAAGCTTTAATAAATAATAATAAATAATAATAAATAATAATAAATAATAATAATAGATAAAACTTTCTTACCACGTGAACCCAGTCTTTCTTGCCAGGCCCGTTCGGTTTGTTGAACTTGTACGGCGAAATATCGATCATCGAAGTCAAATGGCCATGATAAGCACTAAAAGCAAGAAAGAACAACGTTGAACGACAGTTTGTTTTCAGCCACCTCAGCACTCTCTGTCAAGCTCACTATCAAGCTCTAACTCTAAGCGTCATTTCACTATGATCCTCCGTACGGCGACGAGGCCATCTTATCCGTCTTTCTTCCACGCGTCCTGAAAATGGTCATTCTCTTCTCTTCGTGAAACTCTTCACTTTACTCAACGATTTTCGTTATTAGGAAAGACAAAAAAGAGAGAGAGAGAACAAAACGATTCGCGAAATACACGTACGCTTCTCACGCTGTCTCAGCGTGCGGAAGTATCGATAACAAGGCAAAAGGGAACTCTGATAGCTCGATGACGTAAAATTACGTTATCAAAGAACCTGACATCGTGAAACCAGGCGCATTCACAACGCGTCACTCGCAAAGCGAAAGAGGAACGTCGAAGACGCTGAGGATAGCGCAGCTGCAAAGTAACAGTGAGTGAATCATGGGACTATCAATGCGTGTTCACCAAGGTATCGTCACATGTTCATTGCTGAAACTCGATTAATCACGTTTCTTCGGTTATTAAACGTGCGACGCTTAAAGAATTTTCATTTCAGGGATTATCATTTATAGTAGTTTTATGTAAAATTTGTAGCTTCGATCGGTTTAAAAATTGCAAAGGAACTGGCGTTTTCTACATTCCGAATAAATTTGGATCTTCTGTAATTTAGACTCTTTCTTCTTCTGATGAATGTTAGATTTTGTTGTTTCAGATCTCGGTGTTTAAGGTTTAAAGCAAATTTTCTGAGAAGTCTGAGGTAAATTTTCATCCGCTAAATGTCAAGTTCGATGTTTCGATATTTTTTTTGCAAGCTTTTCGATAAATCCCATCCCCCGAACGCTTAAATTTGAAACTTCGATGTTTCCAAGTACCGATATGAATCTCACCTCTCAAATATCAAATTTAAAATTTCCATCTTCCGCAAGGTCTAAAATAAATTTCCGCCTACTGCGTATTTCTTCAATTGACGCTTTTAAAAGCTTCTTGAACTATTTCGAATCGTGACGATATCATCGTGCACACGGCCACGCTTTTAACAACGTAATTTCACTTGTTCAGCTATCGAAGCCCGCTTTGGCCCACTTTGGGTGACGAAGATTCGCTTCTTTTCTATCGTCAACATTCGTGCCTGGTGTCGCCTCTCGGCTTCGCATCTTTTCTATCAGGATATAAAATTACTTTTTCGTAGATAAGTTCCGATCCATAATTGCTTCGCTTCTTGTCGTGTGGCGTACATGTGGCACGTACGTGTCACCTAAAACGACAGATAGCTTTATGTGACTTTGTTGACTTTGTGCGTGCACGAAAATTCGCCGATCAAGCATGTACAACTTCTTTCGTTGTCTCGTCGCATCGCGTTGGCCACGTTGTATCTTCCAAAGCGTTTTCATTCGCTGCAAACAAGCAAAAAAGAAAACCCACACGATTAGTCGGCTCTCGAGTAAAGGAACGCAGTCTGCCTGAGAGAAATCATCGTAGCCTGAAAAATCATCGTGTTCTTATCGCCTTCGTGTTATTCTAGTCGCATCGTATGGCTACTCACTGAATTTTGCCCCGATCAGAAAGGGAAAACGAAGGCTACCTGGAAATGGTCGAGACACGTTTTTCTCACGAAAGAAACAACGCACAGTGTTTTTCGACTTCTTTTGCTTTTTTTTTTTTTTTTTTTGTTTTGTTCGAGGGTCGCATATTTAGTCGGAAAAAGCCAAAAGCCTGTTCGACAACAACGATTTCGTTTCTCATAGAATTTTGCCTCGATCACGAGGAGAGACGCTTCTCGAATTTTCAGAAGATTGATTTTTCCAAGTATTTGTAGCTCTTTCGAAAAATACGAAAAGTTACCGAATATATGAATATTACGATAAGTAACCGAATATAGAAAAATTTCTATGACAATCGAATGATAATTTAGTTAACTCGAACGAACGAAATCGTCGCGTTTGTCTAAACGTAATTATCTAAACGCAGATTATCGCTAATCTACGTTTCTTCGGAAACAGGTAAATCCTTTTTGTTGCTGAATGCTTTTAACGCGACAACTTACTGATCTAGAGTGATAATATCCTTATTCTTGGTGTGCGTCTGAGCGAGACGAAGCGCGAGATCGTTGGCCTCGCTGCCCGAGTTCACCAGGAAACAGATGGACAGTGGTTCCGGAAGAAGCGAGGTCAAACGACGCGCGCAGATTACCAGATCGTCATGGAGGAAACGGTTGTTGGTGGAGAGCAAAGCCATTTGTTCCTGTCCTGCGCGCACCACCGTTGGATGACAGTGGCCGACTGTAAATTTATTTATTTATCCGTGTTAATTCGTAGAAAATTATGTTTCTTTGTTATCATTCACAAACTTATTTTTTCCTTTTCTTAGACTCGCGTGTACGAAGTTCTTTTAAAATAAAGCTTTCAACGCGCATAGATTCTTTACAAACCTACATAGACGCTATTTATTTAATTTGAATAATTTCTATACGATTCTATGTACAGTTTGGACGAGAATTAGCCAATTCATTTATTCTATACTAGTCTCCGTAAATTATCCATTTAGGGCAGTTATTCTTACGAATTAATGCTTCTTAAATCTAAAAAAAATTTTTAATATATTCACATGTTTTTCGTACCGTGAGCAACATTGTTGATACAGTCCAAGTAACGATTGCCTCTCTCATCGAACATATACTGACCTTCGGCTCGAACAATTTTCAAGGGGTTCGATTTGTAAAACAATTTGCACGCTTGCCTGCAAAACGATCGATTCGTGTTCACACTCGAAATGAATATCATTCCATATGACAACAGCGATTAACGTGATATTTACCCAATATATCGCTCCCGCAGTCTAATCGTCTCAGATTTTGGCATCTGTTCCAAAGATTCGGCCATGTTCGGAGATGATCTAGTATAACTTCTTGATTAAAGCCTAAGGAAACATGACAATAGTTTTAGTAGTCAACAACGTGTTATATAGAGGAGAATAATAATTCACGAGTAATATAAATAGCACAGAATAGGGTAAAATCTAGGTAGATCGAAGGAAGATTTAATTTCGTAAGAAATGAAATGCTATCTATTCAGAAACTTCCTCAGCCTTCCTATATTTAGAAATTAACATTACGATGTGTTGAAGGCACATAATAATCATTTTATAGAAGCAAGGGTATCGGCCATTTCCCCATAGGATAAGTAATTTTCCAGCGGCTGATAAGCGCACGTGACTGTTACGTGGAAGTAGTATTTCCACCCATACATTCTTTCACCCATAATCTCCCATACCACGAGATTAAGTGCGATTTAACAAATTTATTCGTATCGTCAATCGTTATCAAAATTACTAGTTTAATGCAGACTTTCGTAAAATAAAAATTGCAAAATTTGGAATCAATCGTGCAGTAACAGACACAAGTATCAATGAAACGTTGCTATAAAGGCGAATGCCAACGAAACTGGCGTCGCACGTGTCGCAATAGAGATTTGGTCTTCTCGCTTGGTAGCGTTTAATGTTCTTAAGTTACTCGAGATGTGCGAAATTAGCAAAGAAAGAAAAGAGAGAACTCGGATCAAGAAAATCTTCTGTCACGTGTGTTTCAAACGTACGCGATAATTTCTGACGATAGATCAAATACTTGCTGTCTATTATCTCGGATTGATCAAATATTCATGGTAAAAACAAGGTGTTTATTTTAGGATTGACAACAGATATTTATCTTTTATGATCTTGGAATCTCACAATTTGTAAGGTACTACTTTGACATTTGTGTATGACTTTTGTTACCAATACCAGGCAAGAACGACATTATCTTAAAAATTTTTGTAATTCCTACGGCAGATTCGACGCTACATATGATATGTATAAATATATGTATATATTATTCATTACAAAACTCCAAACACGTTTACAAAAATGGAAAGCAAATATATAGAAAAAAAAAAAAAAAAATGAAATGAAAACGAAAGAAATAGGAAATTTCCTGCGTACGAAACCATTACCCAAAAGATACAGTCAATATATACAACACCTTTTAATAAGAAAACAAAGAAAAAATTTGGCAAACCGGCCAACTACCCTACCCCACGGCTTCGAATAGCAACGAGGATCATGCGGTAACTATATACGATAATCGCAGAAAACAGATAAAGAAAAAAAAAAAAACAAGAAAAGAACGAGGAAAAGGTCTTGGAAGATCATCGCTAAACACCCATGCGCGGCACGTACGGAAGAGCACAGTCAGTGGGATCGTACCTGAACTCGAGTATAATCGGAATGTGTTACGGCCCCTCGGACTTCTGAATGCAGTCGTCAGCTGAGTGCCGCGACCTACTCCGGTGACGTCATATATAGTGCTTTGCTCATTGTCCGTCAAGAGTGGTGGGGGGCGAGGGGATGCGCGCGCAATTACCTCTTCTCCCCTCCACTGCTGTGCTGCGGCGCGCGTAACTTAAGCGCCCGAGATTTCGATCGATCAAGACATTTTTCCTCTTCCTTTTTAAATATCACTTATATCTAACGTCCCTTTCCCCGTATCTGGTGCGTATTCTTGCAAATCATTGCCGAGTAAACAAGAAGATAGTGATCGAGAGAAGAAAACGTGAGGAGGATATCGCTGTTCGCGCCGAAGGTGGGGGACTAGAAAACTGGAGAGAGAAATAGACGAGCGTCGAAGCGAGCGAGATTTTCGATTCTTTGACGAAGATCGTTTTAAACTATTCTTTTAGAAATCTTTCGGTTAGGTTGTTCGAATAAAGACTGATGGATACTTTTTTTTTTTTTAAATAAAATGGAGTAGCGTACGAGAGTTAGCTGTGGATAAGTAAGATGGAATTTAAGAAAGAATAAAATATTAATAATATTAGGACTGGTAAAGGCAAAGGGAAATTCTACCTAGAGTGTATTAAAAAATTATGCAACGGCGATATCGAGCGATTACGATGACCACGAGCGAGGAAAAATGTTGCGCGATACGTTAAAATTAGCAGTCGATGGTCATTCCGATAGTGAAAACCGCACGTGCCCGAAAGAATTTTAGTGGAATTCTACACACTGCAACGAATAGTAAAACCGAAATAGAGAGTCAACTCCTTGACCGTGAGGAATAGAGGCGCAATAGAACTGGCATTGAAAATAATACATGTATCGGTGATTATTGAAATGGCCTAAGTCCAAAATCTAAAAAAGAAAATTATATTTATTTCGCGCGGCGTATTGTACAACAATAATCTGTAATCATCTTTGCAGAATCATCGGATTTTGTTGGTTGTTGTGTCGTTAACACAGAATTTAGTTCATACGTCAAACGCAGAATTTTATGTATCTCGAAAAGAAAAAGATATGACTTAGACCACTTTCATAATCATCGGCACACATAAGATGTTCTACTGTGAATAACAGATCCAAATTATCGTGGTTAGCAAACTGCGTATGTTAATTATGCAAACAGTAACTTTCCTAACTATCGCTAAGAAAAAAACACCATTATAAACGTCATGAGAAGACCGTAAATATTTATGCAAATTTTTTCAAAGACAGCCATAAAAAGTGTAACTCGCATATACGCAATAGTATGTTGCATTTTCTAAATGTCATAAACCTAAACATTTGCCTTTTGCATCTGCGCTCATTGTCACATATTTTTACGCATTTATGTTCGAGATAAATACATAATTTGCCTAATCATCAAGAACAAAGAAACAAACACATTGCATCTCGCAACTATAGCAAGCAACTTCCCTTCTCCTAACCGCGATCGATCGCTATTAATATTGTTGTATCGATTGCTTCTATTATTATCGGATTGTTATCGTGTTACATAACGTGGTATTATCATGTATATCATGTATGCATAAAATTTGATTATCGAATAAAATAGAATACGTGTTTATCAAAACTTTGGATAAATATTTCAAAGTACGCACTCGATCAAATTTGCAATATTAACGTTTCGTTTGCTCTAATGTTTTTGAGAATGCGTCTATAGTTATTAATTCTTGTTAAAGAGCTAATTAATTCTTGATATAGCGATCCATTCTTGAACCAATTTCTTATCCAGTTAATTCTCGCTAAAAGTAGTAAGTCGCTAAAAGTCTTCAACGTAGTAACATGGTGGAACGATGTCGATAATCGCTGTTGATTAATAATTATTATCATCGCTTCGAGAACTAGATTGTACTCTGTTATGTTAGATTTTCTTTCGAAATCACGCGATAACTATAACAATAACGTGACTTAAAATATGTTTATAAATGAAAAAAAAAAAAACAAAAGCAAATTCCTTTTCTAAAATTGCTTTGGACGGTACAAGTTTCTCTCCGAATTTCCTTTAGCTTCTAAAGTTCCGCGCTTAAAAAGGACAATGAAAATTTCTTTCGTTATGTCTCGGGATCTCAGACTTTTTACCGTACTTTCGAGATTTATTTTCAAAATACTAAAGGTATCTTTCTGAAGATATCTTTACGCTGCTGCGCCTCTTTCCTCGAGTTCCGCTAAAAGAAGAACCTTGAAAAATTTCTGCCATCGTCTCACAAGAATCCGACCTTTTACGATACATTGTAAATTCAGCTTGGTTCTTGATTAGCCAATTCACGTGACTCTAAAGTGTCAATGACATGTTGATAAATTATATGCGTAGGTCGTGCAATAAAACCTGCCTAACATTGAAACCTTCAACCGCGAATTCTCGCCTATTCCAACGGATTCGTCGATCAATTATTTATTTAAGACGCGTATCAGAAGACCCGTGCAAATAACTTTAGAGATTTTATTTCTTCAGATCAAAGATATAACTCCAGATTGGATTACAATTTTTCGTTTACGTTTTCGAATACGAGAAAAAAACGTATCTTCTAATATTTGTCACATCGTGATACCATATTTGCACCTAGATTAGCCGAGTAATCAGATAACTTGCTAGCTCGACGAAAACATGTAACAAATAACGTCCACTTAATCTTGCTGTTTTGCAATGGAAAAAATCGTGGATTAGATTACGTGAATTAGGTTTGCGTAAAATTAATGGTTTCGATAATAGTATTATCAATCTTGAATAATAAAATAATTTATTAATAAATGGACAATTTACGTGCAATGTAGACTCCACTTTGTTAATGGTATTTATTAATAATAACGATAATCTATAAACTCGTCACTTGTAAAACTTTATTAATAATATCAGTTCAATCGCTCAATCGTATATTTCCAGTGAAATGCAACTACGCACACGCGCGTAAATCTTTTATTTAAGCAATTTTCAATGTGAATTCGTCAACGTGTTGGTCAACGATTTAAAATAGCAATTTTGCCACTTTGTTTTACAAACAGGTACAAAAGTACCGAGGTTTGAAGTTTGCTCCCAGTGAGGGACACTGAAACTCTATTGTCTCCTGTTTACTCAAGGCATTTGGGTTCTTTTATCCTCCTCTCATACAACAAAAATATTTCCTTGTCATAAATTTTCTTTCCTCCACGTCACAGTTGCTTTGTAAGTGCAATTTTTCATTTCTCTCTAATCATTATTTAATTACATAACAATCATATATCTTTCTTTTAACGATCGGGAATTATTAGATACCTTTATTTCGATTCTTTTCGTCAAGATCGTTGATTCTCTCCTTGCTTGATCGAGGCCTCTAATGGAAAGTTTCCCGATCGTCCTCGTCGCTATCGTTGTTCGTGATATCACTACAGAGACGAACATGAACGATTCCATTGATCGATCGTATGTGCGAATCATCAAACAGAAACAAAATCTCTCGCAAATAGAGTGACAAGTCGATTCGTACAATTTTCAATAGTTTCTAGTCTTTTTCGCTCTACTTTTAAGTCCTTAAGCCTCCACGAAAGAAAAATCAACTGGATAAAAACTTACGGTCGATCAACTTATAATTAGTATCACTTTCGATTGAATCTCTTTGTACTCTAGATAAAGATCTCTTCAACTTTTTTCAACTGGTAAACTTACGGCACGACGTTGTATAACATCGTGAAAAATCTCAACGTCAATATCGAACGAATGCATTTTTTCGAAAGCCTGTCTCGCGTTACACTTTGACGAATCGCCTGCTTCCACTCACCACATCTCGGAAACTTTCCGTCGTACACTCGATTATCGATGTGCTCGTTTTTTGATCGTTAGTCTTATCTACGCGCCGCAATTCGTAATTCGTCATCTGTCTATTTGAAATTCGCAGGCTCTTACGCAGGCCGTCGGACATGTGTACGCAACATACGCGCGAGAAGAAAATTAGAATTCGAATTTGGATACGATAGCGGCACATATTAAGAGAAAGTTAGGTGGTATTTTCCATCTTGAATATGACAGAACAGAGGCTATCTTCATAGAAATATTCTTGAGGTTTCGATGAAAATCGCATTGACGCCACTATCATAATAGATTTACGTAAATTTTTGTCTATCTGATCGCGACCTTAGGTACTTTGATACATCGATAATTCTTAAACTATCTTACAAGTAATACGATTGTATTAAACCAAAGACATTCGAAAGAAGGATGGTTTCGTGCATAGAAATAAATAAAAATATGGAATAAAATTCGTTGGAACTGCCCTAGTTTAAAAAAAAAAAAGTATTCATATTATCATCGCATCGCTTATAGAATGAATACTGAAAACGGTATTCGTAGGACAAAATCGCATAAAAATTTAATAAAATCTTGAAGAAGCATCAGTAGCGAAACATCATCGTCATGCAATTTTGATAAGGAAAACGCAGTTGACTTTTCTCACGTTTTGCAATGTTTTCAACAGTAAGATGAAACTCTGACCATAAGATGGAATATCGTATGATCATGGAGATTCACGCACGCGATGAACGACGATCGCAAATAATGACGCGCCAACACGAGGAAGAATGCGAACGGCGACACGTGCTGCACGTGGACGATAGTGATACATGCATGATTGCAGGTATCACGTAGCTAATCCGCTGATAACTGCCGTGACCAGCCTCCGCTGCTTCGTTCATCGTAAATAGGAGCACGCGTAACTAGATAAAAATCCCTTGTGTGCCAACGCCGACGGAAGCGGAAAAAGAAACGCGATGCTTCTGATTAAACTGTCGCCTTTTATCGATACAATTTTCAAAAATCTTTTCTGCCCTTCAAAAGTTCCATAGTCTTCTTAGACTTAACCTTAGAAATAGTTATTATCTTCGTAATAAAAATACTTTCTTTTATACCGTTAGTTTATAGTCTCTTTCGAGGAATTTACAGGAACATTGATTTTGAATTTTCAATTGGAAATGATAAACATTTTGTGGTTAATTATTATTCATGTGACCAAGAAAGATACGATTCCTCCGTTAAAGTATTTTTACTTAGCAGAATAATCAGTATACAAATGTACTTCACAATTGTCATAGAATACGCGATATTAGAATAACACAAGAATATGCAACTTCCACTGTGAATCGTTATTATGTTCGACTAAGAATTCTCCAAACTAGGCCACTGATAAATAATCTAAGCGTCTCTAAGAACGTTTGCTATCATAACTTACGTCGCTGAACCATGATTAAATAATCGTGTAAGCTTGCCAAGGCAACTAAAACGTGGTCGCTAATTCTGTTCATTTCCCATCGAACATCGAGTAAGAAGGGATACTCTGAGTATGTTTCTTATTAACGAGCAAATTGTTTCTTTGCAATTGTGAGATATTTTACAAATATACGATCGATTAATTGAAAATGAAAACGTTTACTCATCATTTATCAATTGATATCACGAGCTGGTGTCCAGTACGAATCTTCAAAGGCACGTTTCGCGTTGATTTCCAGATGGCATGCAAATTGCAAATTGTTTCGCAAGATTTTATTGCTTAAACGACGCGTTCCTCGACGAGATTCTGCATTCAGCTTGCGTCAGAGATCACTCGGTCTATCTGTTCATTGATAACACGTTTTTCGAAGATACGGACGATCGAAAGCGGAATGAACTCGCAATGAACCGCGCGAAAGGGTTGCATATTTTTAGAGTGGCGAAAAATGCATATTAACCATTTATCGAATATTTCGAAAGATCGCAAAACCGTCAGGCAGCTGAATTTATGTTATTCAGTTCGTTAGGTGTCTTTAGATTTTGAAATCTTAGATTTATTTATATGGGATATAGATTAATTTCGAATTTTTCAATTCGGGTTTGAGAGATTCGAGCTTAAATTACATTCGAATTTCGCAATTCGAAAGTTTGAATCCTAATGTTTTCAGAAGGTGAATCTAATTTTTAATCAATGTGCCTTAAATTTATCGGTCGTAAGTTGAAGGAAATCTTCAACTGGTGATAATAGAATTATATCGTTCTATCAGGATGTTACAGCACGATTACATCATACCATAATCTTTCAATAACGCTTCAATTTATTGATAACGCATAGCAGAGACTGATAGTTAGGGGAATAGCAAGTTGACAGGGAGTTCAATTGTTCACAACCGTGGATTCTCCGCTCGGGTATATTACCATTACGGAATTGTACAATTCGCTAAATAAATTATGTTCAGGCCTGATATAACTGTCAACTGATAAGGTTATTTTTAAATAAAAAAACGCGCACTTTTAAAGCCATGCATAAAGTGATTTACATGAGATAAATTGTTCGATTAACAAGTGGATATAATTAGTAATTATCGTGATTAATGTTGTACAAATTAAATAACTGCTTACAAATACTGCCTTCATAAAAATAAGCAACAAATAATAAATTTAAGAAAGAAAAAAAAAATTAATTATTCGATCGCAGTCGGTAGGACTCGAACCTACGCTCCCAGAGGGAATCTGATTTCTAGTCAGACGCCTTAACCACTCGGCCACGACTGCTTCGATGGATAATGTAGAAAAATAATAAATATGTATGTATTCTTTATATTTTAAAATGAAAATTTTGAATTTTGTTTAATCTAATCGCAGAAGCTAATTCGTCCATCATATCCGTAGTTTATTGAGCTGAATGAATCATCAATTACCGAAAATTCATGTTCTTATATTTTTTACATCTTAAGAGGTATAATTGATACTATTTTCATTTTTAAGAAAGCAATTAGCAATTAATTGTAACTTTATATTAAGAATTAAAACTATTAAAGCCATTACACCTCTGAATATGGATTTAATGAATAATTTTTAAACAACGGTATATGCTGAAGAAATTCATTGTACAAATTCTGTATCCGCGGTTCATTACCTACGAAATCTTGATTTATATTTTTATGCGTTTATATCTTTGTACATTTATGTTTTTATTTCTTTACATATTGGCCTTATGAAGCTGTTCAACATTTATTCTCTTGTTATTCGTTGGCAGTTACCTGTAACGAAGGGAGGCTTAGAACTTTTCCCTTCCATTAACGTTCTATTCTAGTTTGTATTGAATAAGTCAGAGCGCTTCATAAAGGTTTATTATCTGCTTTGGTCATTGTGTAAAATTCGTAGAATTCCAGTGCAGGACCTGCCAAGTACCTTCGAGTATCGGAAACGTGGGATGGTTGGAAAGTCCAAAGTACTTAGGCAATCAACCTCCCTGGCTTAACCTTGTCAATATTTCTCGTGTAAAGAATTTATAAGAACTTCTCGAACGAATTTTTTTTTTTTATTTGTTTATTAAAATTACAATCAATTCTCACATTGAGAATTTTCAGTAACTTTTTCTGGCGTGGCGCAGTGACATGGCTAATTATTTATAATAAGTTAAGACTTATTATAGATATGTGTAATTTATAAGTGAGTAATATGAATAATTAAATACTTCTTAGTGTAAATATCTAATTAAATCTAGAGCTTAGGTCTAACGGGTAGTGTCTCTTCAGCCTGCGGGTTTGGTCCGACGTGTCAAGTAATCCAGTGATTAGGGGGTTTCGGTGTTTGTTGACGACTCTTTTGCTATATCTGTCGCTATATTTTGCTATTTCCTCTTTCACTGTGGGTATCTTGAGGTCGTGATGAATTGTTTCGTTGGTAGCATACCACGGTGCATCTATTAAGGATCTTAGCGTTTTCGATTGGAAGCGCTGAAGTATTTCAATGTTGGAGTTGCTTGCTGTTCCCCATAGTTGGATTCCATAGGTCCAGACAGGTTTTATTACGGTCTTGTAGAGGGTAATTTTATTCTGTAGACTTAGTTTGGAGCGTCGACCTATGAGCCAATAGAATTTTTTTAATTTTTCCTTTAATTGCTTCGTTTTGTCTGAGATATGATTTTTCCATGTTAGTCTCCTGTCCAAGGTCATGCCCAGGTATCTAACTGAGTCCTTGCCGGGAATTGCTGTATTGTTGATGGTGACCTGGGGGCAGGTTTGCTTACGGAGCGTGAAGGTTACATGTGAGGATTTCT